>JAJOLY010000072.1:0-25000 GCA_023968675.1 Taenia pisiformis | reverse complement strand
CTGAGTCGATACATAGAGTGTGATTTAATACAAATGTCAGCCACAAAATGTTTGGTACATAAGGGAGAATCAATTAAGAATAGATGCCAGATGTTATATTACTTCTGTTCAAATGCGGTCGAGTTCAAGTGAAGGATATTGTTATTTAGGAATGACCGTATTGCAATGCGTGTGATGAGGTAAGTTAAGCGCATGACTGTAGCTATTTACTTGGATTTACCCGCCATTATTTGCAAACTTACTCACTTCTCTCCTACCTCTGGTGACGGTGATAACCCTAGTGTTGTCACTAAACGGTAGACATTGTCACTGGCAAAGGGATCAGTTTCCGGAGAAAAGTAAGCTTGCACAACAATGGGAACTCATTAATTATTAGCTGCAGTTTTCGTACCTATTTGTCAAAAACAAACTTTGCCGATTCCGCTGGAAAGCCAGATGCACGTTTTATCGTACAAATGTTTTCCGAGAGGGCAAAATTCTCCTGACGTTGTTCTGATCCTAAGTTATTTGAAAGTGGAATCTAGCTCACAAACATCTTCATTATGTAAACGAGCAGGCCAGGTGTGTCCGAAGTATTTTGCTCATGTTTCTGCAGTGAAAACAAGCCTACAAAGGGCTCAGGTTTGATCCTGTTTCAAAGTTGTTTAGAGCGGAGAATCAGGAGCTTGCTTCCTGTTTCCAAGGTTGCGGAAGTTTCCGTTTAAAAATCGGCATGAAAGGTGTGAGGATGCACAAGATATACAAGGAGTGCTCTTACGCCACCGATTTAGGCATGTGCCTTGTTTGATCTGTTTAGATCGAGATTGCTCGGATTAAACCCTTGGCAGCTTACTCTCCCGCACGCATTCTGTCAGCAGTGTTGGTGTGGTTAAACCGCTCAAAGAGAGCAGAGTGTAGTAAGGTAAAGGGCGAGGTGCATGCGAGCATTGCTTTATGGTTCTCGAGCGGTTATCTTCCTCCTTTTTAATAACTCTATGTGGAAATTTTGTTTGCTTCGCACAAACGCAGCTACAATTTCGAAGCTCTGTTTCATGGCAGGCAGCACTGGGATTTAGCGACCCGTAAAATTCATACTAAATAAGATCAAACGAAATTGATCTCTTAGGCCAGGTTAATGAATGCTTGCATAATGCAGGAAAATGAGATCAAACAAGGCGGCTTGCAGATCACCAGTAAATTCAACCAAATCACCAATTTTGTTCACCTTGTCAAGTCGAACTATCTGCACATACTAAGCAGATCCTATATTGCCTTTGAAATAGGCGCAGAGGAAGTCTCTAATCTCTGTCATTTTTATTAATCCCTTCTTTATCAAATCTTTGGTAAGTGTCTCCTTGGACTTTGACTGTGCTCACCATACTCAAGCATTGCATGCCCCATAATTTTTCCGCGGTTTTCCTCCATGCACCGAAGCCCACCTGCAGAGAATCTCACTGCTTTGTCTTCCTACTCCTTTACCTGTGCTAGCCTTCTCTCCTTTCCCTTCATACCTGTGAACAATTCCATGCTACCCCAACCAGCTTTAATTGGATGATAGCATTCTCTCTGTGAGTTCCTCTTTAACCCTCCACCAGTCCCACTCTGCACTAGGGCATGCTCAAATGACGCAAAGGTAAATGGCCTCTAGATCAGACCTCTCAAATTTAAGGCTTGTTTGCCGGTTCTCTTCACCTCATGGAATTACCACCTGCTCCTCCTCCACCTGATCAGACGAGAGCAGAAGTGGGAGTGTTTTACCTACCGTGCAATCTAGAACTGGTGCAGCTATTTTGTCATTGATATCGGTAGAGTGCATCTATCTTGCACTCCATAATGGCAGGTGGAAATGAGCACTTTCAGTCCTTGACAGCCCCTTCGATTTCTCCAGGTTGTGCAGGAGATAAGCAACGATGTTAAGTGTGAGATTATTGATTGGTTTGAGGCAACTTTATTGGCTTAGACAAATTAGTGAGAAAGAGCATTCATTGTGTTGTAAGATGGCCTTTGTAGTCGTAGACACAACTTTCATCCATCTGCGACTCTAAAGGCCGTATTGCTAGTCCTATTGATCATACTTCCCGCTATTTTGTATAAGACAAAAAGGTTGCCACCTGTACTTGTCAAAGTCGTTCATGACCTGAACCATCTGGTTATGCCGAGAAGGCTAACAAGTACTGCATGTGCTCATTTGCACCTGCTATTGCAGAGCTCATGATAGACGCAAATGATGAAATCGGTAATGGAATGATTGATGGATTTTGTACCAGTTTTTGATCACCCGGTAGGAAAAATACGCCCATTTTTGCTCTTCTGTGGTCGGGTGGAGGACATGCAGGTGGAAATTCCATTAGGTGGAGAGAAATGGTGAACAAGCCTTTAATTTAGGCAGATCTGATTTAAAGGTTATTTGATCAAGCCCTAGTGCAGAGTTGGTCTAGTGAAGAGACAAATACGAACTCACAAAGAGGAAGCTGCCATCCATCAAGTAAGTTGGATGAGGTGGTAGGGAATTGTATACAGGTAAGAAGGATAGTTGAGTGAAGACGAAGAAAGGCGAGAGGGAGAGAGCCATTCACTTGTTAGTGAAGAAGGCAAGTAACGACACAGCATCCGTTTCGTGTATGGGAAGATAGACCTATGGTGCAAACACGGTGGGAAATAATGGGACACGAAATGCTGGAGAGCCTGGTGAGAGTGGTAAAGGCAAAGAAGACACTCACTAATGATACGCTGAAGCGGCGATTGATAAAACAGAAGTAGACAAAGTGGCTCCTCTACGCCCATTTGCAAGACATCATCGGGTCTGATTCTTGTGGGCAGCCTGATTCTCAGCTCATGTTATGTGGAGTTATGCCGATGTGAATGGGCGGGCACACGTATTTCATTGGTTGGGTTTAATGATGAAGTGAAAGACGTCTCCGTAGAATGAGGCTTGCACGAGAGATCAAATCATCTGGACATAAGCCGGACCCAATGATGGACTTAGAGGAGCCTTCTGGTCTGCAGCAAGTGCCTTCATTGTCTTCAACTACGCTTACTAAGCCCTCAACTGCGGCATTTGCCATAACTTATGATCGCATCCACTCCCCACAATCTGCCTTCACCTAACAATCAGAGTAATTCTTTAGCTATTTTTAGTCTATGCTGACACGTGAATTTCTTACTCCTCCGCTTGTCTTACCCATCTCTCGATTTTCCTTGCTTCAAACCCATAACCAATTCTCCAGCGCCTCGTTTTTTTAACTCATTGGATGACAGATTCCCATATATGTGCGCTTCTTCATCCCTTCACAAGTTTAAATGACGGGGACTAATAGCAAGATCAGATCTGCACAGAATGACATGGATTTGATTAAAACACTCTGTCCCAATTTCTTCCCATCTCTCACCACAGTTTCTCCAGCATCCCCCACGCTGCATTTACTTCTTCTTCTTCACCTCACTTATCGAAATCTGGCCCTGTTGTTCCTACATCGCAATTTTAAGATAGTCCAACTTCCACCAATCCATCCCGCTGCCTATTTTATCTTGCTTTTGGAAAAAATAAATGCAACTGCCATGAGCAATTTAAGGGTTCTAGAGCTACATGAAAAGTCCTGCCTTACCAAATTGCAATATTTGCATGATAATTAGCACCTTTGGTCATGAACCATCACAATTTTGCCTGCAGAGGACAATCGGGCCTACAACTGAGCAAAACGACAAGCAAAATAGACCAACGCTGGCCAGTGCGAAGAGGTATGTACACGAGGACATGTACAAGATCATGATCTCACACTAGTAATGGCATAGTCGATGCAACATAACCTGCTATGATGACATCACCGATGGTCTCATTTCTGTTACGTAATTAGCACTCATCGTGATTTATGTTAAAAGAAAATAATTTATTCCCTGCCGTGTTTTCCACGATACATGTTTGGCAGGATACGATTCAATTACAGTTATATTTGGGGTTTTATTTCGCTGAGTGGTAAAAATATTGGTTAGTCAGATGCGATAAACAGCATGCCGCGCAGATGCACCCACACTCATGCATTTCCTAGTCGTGAAAGCGACTTAAAAATCGACCTCCATGAACTCATTATAAGATCAATGCTTGGATCACTTTGGCAACGGACCACTTCTTACAAATCAAATGTAACAATCTTGATGCCCCACTCCATCTCGATTTTTAGGGTGACATTCTTAATAACCGGGTTTATCGGGTCTATTGGCATGACCTGGTGACTAGTTGCCATTCAAGAGCAATGAGTCCACCCGAAAGCAGCAGCTGCAGTCAAACAAAGGGTTAAAGGGTGGCTGAATTCCTATTCATATTTAAGCGCACCACTTCAGAGAGAAGTGGAGGCTCAACTTCAATCCATCCACGATGACAGAGGCCATCATGGAGCCGCTATAAGAGTGGAATACCATTGTTTTTCTAAGCCGACAGGGATGCGTCAAACGACTCAATCCTCTCCTACTTGACGTAGCTGCGCAAAAGCTGCAACACACGGTAAATACGAGATGACTGTCAAGTGCTGAAGGTGCTCATTTTTACCTGATATTGTAGAGCGCAAGATGGAAGCACTCTCTACCAAAGTGAATGCTTGAATAAGCAGCAAGATAGATTTGTGGGTGTTTTAAAGCAATGCGCTCATCTCTGCCCCTGTTTGGTCAGGTGGAGAGATGTAGGTGGAGATCGAGTGAATTGGTGGGAGAGAACCTGGCTGTGATGGTAAAAGAGAGGTTGTAAACATGCTTCAAATTTGGGTTTATTTGATCTGGGTTATTTGTCGTTGCGCTATTTGAGCATATCTTAATGCAAAGCAGTACTAGTGATTGGGTTAGAGGGAACTCACAAAAAGACGCTGTCATCCAATGCGGCAGGTGAATTAGGTGTGAGAGGTAAAGGAGCAAGAAAAGCAGGTGCCATGAAGGATAATGAGTTGGAACAAAGAAGCACTCTTCTTTATAGGTGGACATGGATGCATAACATAGAGCGCAAGTAAAAGGCAAAGAAGACGCTCACTGAAGATGCGTTAAAGCCGGAACAGGAAAAATGGCGCAGACTGGGAAGCTCCTCCATGCCCATCTCGAAGATATCATAAGGTCTGCTCTGGATGTAGAGCTTGATCCTGATTTCATATGATGTGGATTTTTGTTGACTTAACTGAAAGCTGTAAGCAAGCTAATAGACCTCATCAGGTCTTCTGGTGCTGCTGCTTGGTTGGTGATTGCAGACGCATGAAAGTGGCATTTTAGTGCTTGTCCTTTCATCTAGCCTCAGCCAAACAGACACGATTTGTCTCCTAAGTCGCAACAACGATCATGCTGCCTGTGTGGGTAGGTGGAAGTACATCCGTCAATCAGTGATGCATTACAAACAGCAAGCAGCAAACTAGATGGCAGACCTACATTTCGAAGGATGTGGGAGTCACAATTGAAGAGCTGTTGGACAGGAAACGGCGTGATGTTTGCCTGGATGGCCTTAAAAAGGAGTCGGCACGGTCGGTTGTTTAATCGGCTACCTACCACCTTAAAAATTAGTGCGAAAGTAAAAGGGGCAAACTTTTGATGCCGATCTCTGTTCCGTTCTCAGGCGAATCATTAAATTGCGTTGTGGATTGCGATGGCAGTTCATGCAATCCTCATGTGGTAAAAAAGTTAGAGTAAATATTTGGCCAAGAGATAAGGAAAGGGTTGAGGCATAAATGAAGGGATGGTAAACGGGTGAAGAGCCATAGAAATCGACATTATAGTGTACCGTCCCCAGCACTTTCGCGCAGATTATTTCTTGCCTCAGATGTTTTTATCGCCAAACCGCCTCAGCCTATGCGCCACTGAACAGTAATGCATTTACCATCAACGCCACCTTCACAGAGCCACTTGATTTTATTCTTTTTCGCAGGTTTTTCGGTGTATCACTCATTTTTGGATGCATGCATTAAGTTTTTGATTTAACTGCCCAAATGGACAGAAGTAAGCACTTTGTGGAGTCGTTTGCCTTTCTACGACGATAATGTGTCTAATGGATTGCCTGAGATCGTCCACTCTGGACCAAGAATATTCCACCACAGCTCAGTGGCAACCCAATAATTAATAGGAAACAAAGAAACATGATGGGCTCAACGCTTAAGCGAAATTAAGTTAGTGTAACGACCTTGCCTATGTTCCGATTAATCGTTGCATTTAGGCAGGTGGGCAGGAGGACAGCCATCCATCTACCCGCTTACACGTTCGTGTTTTCTCCTCTCCTTTTTCATCACAACCTCGAGCATTACTTTAGCTATAGCCGTCATAAAAACCTTAGAGTATGCGCCCACTATCAGTTGTCTGTTTTAGGCCAACTTAGACGGTGCCACAATAAAAATATGACTAGGTATGGAGAGTTTGCCAAACTTTGCTCCAAATCCACACCTCTGTGGAGTTCATTCACCGATGCTTCAGAGCAAAAAGTGGCGTGGCAAAAGTATTGCGGACTATGACTGGATAGCGGGGCTTAATTGCCTGGGTATGCGGCAGTGAAAATAAGGACAAGAATCTGATCACATGGTGCTCCCTGGGTTGGTATTGCTCCACAGGACACGCGGACACCATCAAACAATCCAATCCACACTTTTATTACCACTGGCCAAAAGTGTATACCAGAGACGATATGAGATACACGTTTCGGGAAAACGCACATTAAATTAAAGTTAGATTTGTATTGGCATGGTACGGGTCGCGTAGTGGCGCCAGCGTCGTAGTCGCTAGTCCAGCATCACTGAATTCAGAAAACCATGTCTTTAAAGATCACAGTCGGAAACAATGCAAAGACGAATGCGGTAAGTTATCAGTGGTGGTGTGTTCCGATCGTGGTAAGGAGGCATTTAAGAATTTCCCCTAAGGCACTCTTAAGTAGACAACAGGTTTATTGTGTGTTCATCCGTTGAACAGCTGCAAGAGCAATGTTTGCTCACAACCTAAACACATTTTACGCTATCCAGCGCCACAGCTTTTACGAGGTTTTAGCTTCCAAAGACCGTAAAACAAGGGTGAAGAGCATGCTACGCAACCATATTCCTCTGCCTTCGGGTGAGAAAAGGCATCATCGAAAGCGAGCGGCAGTTCAGGATCAACTTCGTCAGAACTGAAGGTCGTGCACCAGCACGAAACACTTTTTACGCAGGCACATCATGACGTTCAAGGCGAATCGGAAAGTCTGCATTGGTGGTCGCCAAAAAGGCCCCTGTCAGACGCTATCAAACCCACACTCTTCAGTACGACGCAAAAGTGTTTGGGAGAGCGTGTGAAACCCTAACAGCACCGCGCTCAATACACTCAAGTGTTCGTGCAATTCAATACTTTGGCCTGATTGTGCAAAAGCTGATCACCGCCTTTTATCAAATAAATCGACGCTGTGCAGCCGGTGCACACCCTCGTCAAAGCGCACCTATCTCGCACTACTTATGTATTTATAGTAGATTGCTTCATCCTCGCCCTCCGCTCTACACAGACTCCGGTCCAATCCCTTCCCACCCCATTCTCCTACTGCTTTCACGGCACTAAATTGTTTGCTTGCAATGGTGCTCAGTCGCGGCCACTTCGCTGCCCCCTGCATCCTTACATAATATCCGCGTCATCAAGGGACAAATGCGCCAACTCATCTGGACGGTAAAAGACGTGGACAAATTGGCAAAGCCTTCTGCAACACTGAGCTGGTGAAATTTCTGCACTCTTTTTTATTGTTTGGTATGCAAATCACTTACCTGCCATGGCATTCAGTGAAAACGGTTGCAGTGTCCCAATTTGCAACCGTGTCACACATTTGCGACGCCGTTCAGCCATGTGTTATTCGAAGTATAAAGCCACTTCTCTCTTATTTGACAGGGTACACAGCTGTGTAATCACGCAATTCTACGCTACCTCCACCGTCTTCATGCACACCTGTGTGGTCATTAACGGTTCCATCTGACGCCCACTCAGTGGAGGCACACGAACAGGAAAGTGAGGGATTTGAATGTAAAATGTTTGCGCCATTGCCTTTCTTCTCATTGTGCTGACATGAACCGTCAAAAGAGGGAAGCACTGCGGTGAAGGCTCTAATGCGCTCATGCAATCGTGCTACAGGGTGAGCGAAATGAGCTCCACGTAAACGAAGGGACAGGAAGGAAAGAATCGGGACTAACTCTTAACCGCGGAGGGAGCAGAAGAAGCGTCTTTGTCTTCCACGACTGCTTCTGATTGCAGGTTACCGGGTTAGTCTTCGAATCCACAACGTCGCAAGAGGAGGTGCAGGAGAGATGAGAAGGTGGTAGTGCTAGGCAAGGAGAGAGAAGAGTGTTTCAGCACGAACAATTTACGGCGGCGTTGAGCGACACAATCGCACCACCACCGCCGCTGCAGCGCTGCTCGGCTGCAACAAGGTTGGAAGCCGTGCCTACATGGATGACGACGAAAGCGGCAGACATGATCATGCCAATGCTACTAGCTCGAACAAATAAACAAGTTGCCTCCTGGATCGGTGCGACTGCTCCACTACTAGCCAGTTAGTTAGGGACGACGAAGAGCTACAGCATAGAAGCATGAATGAAGTCGGTGTTAGTCACATGATGGCTGTTTTTCATGCAGCAGAGGCACCGCGAGGCTCGTCGCACCCTGCACTTGTGTCCATCAAGGTGCAGGGCGCCGATGCTTTCATTGACCAATTGGGTCTTAACAGAGACCTTTCAATGTACCCTCCAGAAGGCGACCGTACCCCAGACCTTCGAGGCATCCCCGTCACTATTAAATCGACTATGAGTGAAGAGGTAGGGGTGCATTAATGGCACACTCGTGACTGTTAATGGTCTCCAACAGCCCAACTAGTTCCCACACCACACACACCACACTGTGCACTTCCCTCTCAGGCAGCAGCATTATGACGTAAATGGAATGCCACAACTGCTTATGGATTGCGCATCTATCAGCCACCTGAAGAGGACCATTTGACATTCGCGTGCAAGCACACATGACGACGTTCAATCAATCATCAAGGTGTGGTGAACAATCCGCGCAAAGGCAGGCTTGGGCACAAGTGTTAGTGATTGCCTTAAAAAAGCCATCAACGACTGACATGCAAGTCTATCCTGCTCGCCCGTCTTAAGTCTCTTCACGAATGCTGGTCAAAGCTAAACCATTTCGCTCCTTTAATTGTCTATGGCGTAGGTCGAGCACATGCTTACAGTCATGGCAACAACCCTCGCTAGCCCACTAAACCAGTGCTCCACGCTACATCGGGTCTAAAAGAGCTTCCCTGAATTGCCTTCACATTTCCGTTTTGGAGTATGATCCGAATTTAGAGCCAGTTAACTAGATGGCATCTGTGCGTGTCGAGCTTTTCTTCGAAAAACTATTGTCTCCAAAATTCTTCGATGCCACACTCGCGACTACGTAGCCGTTGTCAATACGCAGCCCATTCCGAGCTAGGGAGGATCCAGCTGCGATTTCGCGCACTGCTCTTCTAAAATGCTTCGTTCTGCAAAGTCTGGCCAGTAGTCATAAACGGACATGGGTCGGATTGTTCGTTAGTGCTGGTGCGTCTTGTGGAACATTACTGAGGATTACTCCTACTGGCGCACACTATGGTGGGCGGAGTGTGGCTGAGCGCTGACAAAGAATTCTGGTTTATTGCCCACTGTCGATCCTGCTACATATTGCATATATCCATTTGATTCTTTACAAAAGACTACCTGTTCAGTTCCTTGTACTTCGATGCGGATATAGACTGCACTTTTGATTAGGTAGGCGCATTTAGCGAATTCATTTTACGCTTTTGCTGCAACAGACAGCCCTCCCTTCCAACACACTTCTCCAACATAGGGTCTGTTTGTAGCTTACCTTGCAAAATCTATTGCAAGAGGAAGTCACAATTGGGTCTCATGTCAAAGACCATTTAAGATTGTCGGGAACAATATGTGAGTATTACCCGTGCTGCCCTTGTCACAGCGGAAATGCTGATTGGCGCGGTTAAAATGGATACACACACACACACACCAGTGCAAGTGATCTTTCGAGCGCAAAGTCGGACTGGTGGGGAACGCAGAAAATAGTTGATTGGCTTTGCCTGTGCTCAGTTCCTTTCTTGCATCGACGAATGGCGGACGCGTTTCCCGTTTGTTCCTCCTCGTCTGAACAACCACAAAAACAATGGCATAGGGAGGACGGTAAACTTCGCTATTTTAGTTGATGCTTTTTGTAGACGAATGAATGTGCTTGATGTGTGACAACAACTATTTTTCCAGTAAGAGATTAGCAAGGTAACCTATCGAAGAGCAACATCCTTTAATTCTGATGTAAACACTGCCGGCAATTGGTAGTTGTCTCGATACAATCCCTCCGCTCCTACTGGAGCTGTAGTGATCTGTTTGTTTGGATGGTTAGTTGGTCCGACACATTAGCGGCGGCCACCTTGAAGCTAGCTGCTTGGGCTGGCCTGTCGGCCATGCCAGCACTCCCCTTCCTTTCCGCCTAGAATACAAGCATTCTGACCCACACCTAGCTTTCTCTCCGTCTTCTAGGGATGCTCGGTGCGCTACAGGAGCGTTCTTCCATTTCTGTGGAATATTTTTCCTGCGATTCACTTGAAGTGAAGGCAAACGAAAACGCAAAACACCACTGCCTTTATTTAACTGCTTCCTCAACTAGAGGAAAATGTGGCATGCGTTGAGATTACAAAGCATCTGTAGTATCTGTGTTCTTTAAATGCTCCTTGTAGGCAAGTGGCAAGGACAGCGTGGAAACGCAGAGAAAGAAGACACCGATCCTGATGGCGAAGACTGACCTCCTAGTACCACCTGTAATCATGCTTAAATAAAGATGTCAAAGAAGATCCAACCTTCTTATGTTAAAGGTTGCCGGAGGAAGAACAATAATAAGGACGACTGTGCTATGGCATCAGATGCTGATTTTTTTGCTGGTTGCTTTCATATGGCCTTTACAGAATATTCTTTGATTCACAATATGGCTTCTTATTGCTTAAGTGTAATAATTTCGCTTAATCAATTGACTAATTTGATATAAGCAATAAAAATAATTCAATAAGTTTTAACTGTGGTGCTTCTGTTAATTTGTCTATTTCTTGTTTTAGCGTGCCCGACGTTAATGTGGGCTGGATGTTTTCGAAACACCTGGAATCCTTTTGTCATCGTGTGGGAGTGGTAGTAGAGTGATCCTTGAGCTAGACATCTGATTTGGACAATAACCAGGTGGGTATAATTCGCACCTTTTTATGGTTGTGGTAACCTTTCGTGGACTCGGTATTAGTTTGTGCTAATCTTATGGGCATTGTTTTGATGCTCTTTGCATGGGTTGTAATTTTTTTTCTGGTCGCAAATTGTAAGGCAGTTTTTTTTCCACTACAGATATTAAACGTAACTAATCAAATTCGGTTTCACATCTTTTGGTTGCTTTGAGTGCAATCCGTTCAGTGCCGTCAATAGCTTTTTATTAGTCAACATGAGCTTGAGTGGCAGCGTAGGCAGAACTGTCTGTTTTTCTCCGTTTCCATCATCAGGTTTTAAGTCGGCTAGTGTGTTAACCATGCAGTGTCTTATGGGATTAATTTTCATTCCGTGTGGTATGTTTATTGCTAATATGTGTTCTCGAATGTCCGCAGTGGTGTCGTCTCATCTTTTTAAATCTGTTTCATTGTGTTGGCTTCTCTGCTTTGGATAGCATGGTTATTTTCTCCTGGCAAAGGTAATTCTGCACGCAATTAAGCAGGCGGAGAGGATACCGTTCTATTTCAGCATATATTTTGCTTCCCTTGCCTATCTGGCAGTTTTATTTTGTTGTAGTTACTATGACCATGGGCGCTAATATGAGTAATCGTATGTTATGATGCATTTTCTGCATTGTGGTCTTGTTTGCACTTGATGGTAGAACCGGGGTGCTCTTGTCGTCGTGCGTGTAGAAAGAAGTTCCGTATGATGGTTAATTTGTTGCTTCTGATTTCAAGTATGCTATGTCGATGGGGTTCTGCATTAGCATTTTCCATAATGCTCATATGATGGTGACCACCAATTGTAGGGCAAATTTTAAATCAGTCTGCTGCGGTGTCACTGCATCATTTTTTACGTTGCGCTTTAGCTACGTGTTTTGTCCTATAAGCTGTTTTGGGGTTGTGTGAGTTTTGCGCTGGGTTTGTATTGTGGGGTGTGGGTAGAATTGGAGTTGGATTCTGGATACATTTGCTTAGCTAATTTCAGCACTTGGAAAAATTAGTTGGATTAGTGCGTTGGGCTGGTAGGGTCCTTCTGGCTGCTTGGTTGGCCTTGTATGAGTTCTGCTGCCTCATGAACAGATGATTTTGGTCTTCTCATCATATCGATTATGCCCGTGATGAGTAGTGCATGCGCCAGGCGTATTCCTGCAGTTGTGCTTACGCACGATTGATGAGGTAAATAAAAGGGAGGTAAGAGACAAGGGATAGTTGCGAGTGCCTCGCAGAAGCCCTTCCCTTTTCGTATCACTGTTGCTAGTGTAGGTTTGGCTGGTGATATGGTTGTGCGGAGGTGTGCAGATCTTGATGGAACTGCATTTGCCTTTTTGAGGATGAATTAATAGTTTGAGGCTTAGAAACTTGTTTATGTACAATAGCTACTGGCGGTGCTTGCATTGATAGTCCCATGAGAATATGCTAAATTTGGGACTGCTTGAAATCTGGTAGGTGTAGGAAGGACTTGTCGCGTTGTAGTCAAGCGTCTTCTCGATTACATTGAAGCTTGATGACCATCACGGCTGTCTTGTGGCACTCAGTGGCTCATGGTTGAGGCTCGCGGAAGAAGAGAGGGACTACGTAATGCTAGTTTGGTTTGGTTTTGGTCTCTTGGGCAGCCACGTTGCGTTAGTTGGGCAATGTTACTGCTCCTGTTGGGTGAGAGCAGGCAACATGTGAATGACCATCACAGCTGTCTTGTAGCACTCGGTGCTTCATGAACGCTAGTGGTTGAGACTCGTCGAAGAAGAGAGGGACCGCGTAATGCTTTATTTGGTTGGCATCCAATCTGGGCAGCCATGTTACCTTGGTCGGGCAACGCTACTGCCCCTGTTGGACGAGAGCAGGCAACGTATGCTAGCATAAGCCCATAGCTGCTATCCAGCTTCTTGGATGAGAGCGGATGTATTTCCTTGACGTAAATTTATTCCCCAATTGATGGCGCATGTTCCTTTGTGACGATAAATGTTTGAGGTGTGTGTATTTAGTATGTATTCATATCTGTCGTTATCTGTGTACACGTTATTCAGTGTTGCTGCAGTGCTTCTGCTCTCACAAATATTAAAAACACATTTTGAATGATTGCTTTATGCTGCCTTAATGCTTAATTACATTCAATAGGTCGCATGCTTAATGTAGCTTGCCTTTTTAGGAAATGGAACCCTCCGACCGTCGTTGCGCTTAGTTAAGAGGGCATACAATCATGCACTCAAGTAGTGTACAGCATCAGAATCAGTTGTGGTTGCGGTTCAGACGATCCTAGGTGAAGAGAAGGCATGAATGCAACCACCGCTGAAGGCGCTGAATCTTTGAGTCGGTTGGCCTGGACAATCCACGTTGGATGGAACTACCTTTGATGTTGTGTGGCAGGCATTTGTGATGTGTTGCCTAATTCAAAATCATGTCTAACTAATTGACAATAAAGTCGGTAAAGGTTGATAGTCTTTTTTGGGTTATGAGTCGGGGTGTACCCGTTTGATCGGCCAGCTTGCGATTGTGACTGTCCAGGCAACGCAACTGCAGGAGCCTCGTGCTACAAGCACGCAGACACGGTTGGTGCCGTAAGGCAAAATACCTCCGTAACCCCATTACAATGCCATTGCCTTCTGTTAGTAAGCATTTACTAGAACTTAGGTGTAGTTTGCTGAATTGCCTTTGCATGTGACCGCGGCGCCAGCGGATGCTTGTTGGGCTTGGGCAAGTTAGTGGTTTGGGTTTAGGTTTGAAGGGAAGGTATGAGGCCCAAGTCTACGATTGTTGGGTTTTCGCTGGCGGATGTTTGTGGTTTGATCTTGGCTTGCTGATCCAACTTGAGTGTCTGGTCTTTTGTCATGGCTGGGCGTTTGGCACGATGCCGAATTAGCGGTCAGTGTTACACTTGTTGTGAGAAGCAGCTGCTTTTGTCGTTATCTAGGCTGATCTTGTTAGACTCGGTTTGTTGCATCAAAAAGGATAACTTGGGCTTAGGACATTCCCTAAATTGTAGCGCTGACTACTTGTGATGCCTGCATATCAGTGATAAGGTGTGCGATCCAGTTGCTAGAACTTGAAGTCACAACTATGGTGGCAGTGGTACCACAAAGGGTGTGTCAAAGTGCAAATGTCCTCACTGTCAGCACTAGGATGTTCTTCTTCCAATGGGATTTATTGATCTTAGGGTCTGGTCAAGTTACTGGTAGAATGTTGGTGTTTCACTCATATGGAAGCACAATAAGGCCAACAACCGTAGTGGCGGATAAGATGCAGACTTCTACTTATTGTTATTGAGTAGGATATGTAAGTGAGTCTGCAAAATGCCTTTGAGATCGGGCAATGGTAGGAAGCCTTTTACGCTTCCGTGGTAGTTCAATACTGTCTTACCATCATGGCGTGGACGCTGTATGACTAATAAGTGAGTGTCCAAATGAAGGTCATGGCAGATGGGCGGTTGCAAACAAAGAGCATCAGGTAGCTAGACTACAGTCACCTAACTAATTTAGGGGCTGGATATCCTACTCGACATTATTGTTCAGCGTCATTTCCTCTTTAGATGATGCGTTGACTAGCCATTGTTGCTCTGCTTCCCACGAAGGTCCTTCAGCTTCTCAGTAAAAGGCTAAAGAGATGAATTTTGTTGAGTTTGAATGCCTCCTTCAAAGAAAATAAGTACGTCGATCTGGACACTGTGAAAGCCATTGTAACAGTAGAGACGCGGCAGTTGCTCGCCAAATCGTCTTTGTTAATTGACAGTTGATGTGACCCTGTTTTCCGTGCATTTGAGCTGGCCGTATAGCCTAACCTTCTCCCTCACCTGTTACTGCGCTTAGACCTTGTGTGGTCGTATTTTGCCAGCAGTAAATGGCCACCGTTTCCACACAGTTTTACTTATCACCTGTGCATTACTTTAATTGTTCTGACGATCCGTTTCGGTTTCGATCACTTACTGGCCGTATTGCCCTGGCCGCGTCGACTAGCCTCTGAGACATATCTGCAGTTCTTTTTCCTGCCTTCGGTAAATATGCATCTCTGCTTCGGCTTTACTTTATTCGTTCTTTAAATACGCATGTTCTGCATCGAGATTTTGCCATCTGTTGCCCCTAGAAAGCCTCAAAGCGCTACAATGGGAAAGTTCATTTTGGCTATATGTTAAGAAGCCCATTCCTTTGGCACTATGCTGATAGATTTAGGTTGGTTGAGCACCAGTCAGTGCTGACATTAAACTAAGGATTTTATGAATGCGTTGAAAGTGTGGTTATAGCGTTTCGAGCATTGCTAGAGCACGAAATGCTTGCTAAGCATGGGCAGAATGTGTATACTTAAGGGAAGGAGGAATGAGACTTCTGGCACGACCGGGATGCCAGCTTATGCAGCTGGGTCAAAGCAGTTACCACCGTCCAGGGAGGCAAACCAGCCAGTCTACTTAGTCCTGCACCGGGACAATCAATTTGACCTTATGCTGAAAAAGTTGAAATTCATTACCACTGGGCGAGCACTGTTGAGTTGTTCGAGCTCTTATTAACATTGGAAATGAACTAAGAGTAGAGCCGCGAGCATTCCTGGAGGAAAAAAGAAGGCAAACCACAGGTCAGAAAAAGTGTGTGCAATATAGGGAAGAAGGGGACTGCTGGCATGGCCGGGAGGCCAGCTTACACAGCCAAGTTCAAGACAGCCGCCGAAAGTCTCTAAGACCAACCGTGTAGCGCCCCGAGCATCCCTAGAAGACATAGTGAAGTCTAGGTGTTAGTCAGAATACCTGTATTCTAGAGGGAAAGGAAGGGAACTGCTGGCATTTTTGACAGACCAGCCTACGCAGCTAGCTTCAAGGTGGCGGCCACTAATGTGTCGGACCAACCAACAGTTCAAACAAACAAAACACTACAAACCAACAGTCTAAACGAGAAAACATAACACTAAGAGCTGTTGAAAGTGTCTCAGTTATTAATCGACATTGTTAAGTTGCATGAATCCCATTCGCTGCACAGCTTCACGCCGTCTCACCTTAAAAGAGGCAAGACTTCACCACATTATCAAACGCTGAGATGTTAAACATAAACGCTTAGATGAAAGTTAGTTGGGTAAACGGAATGTGATTTGCAGATGAGTAATCAAGGCAAGCCTGTCCTAGATCCCATTTTAAAGCAAAGGATAGGGTGCGAAATATAGATCAATTTAAATATTTATGGATATAAGTGACTAGCTACGGGTTTTCACACAAAAGGGCGATAAAACCCATTCAGTTTTTAAAGTGTGCATAATGGGAATCATTGAAATAGCTAGGACGCATAAATGTGAAACAAGTAGAAATTTAGTGCTTTCATAATTTTAAAGGCACAATTTTGCGTCAGTTTGCGCATTATGCAAAGTAAAAATACATTTGGCTAAAGCAAATCACTCGCCATTTTCAAGGTCATAAGCGGTAACTGCCTTCTGTTTCGCAGTCGTGTTGGATCCGCTGACAGACTACTCTATCAAATTACGGCAACGTTTAGTCATCTGTCTGGAAGAATCAACTTAATTACGGAGGAGTATTTGCTGAAGGCAACACCAAGGAACGCAAATGTCGCAAGTGCGCAATGAGTCGGACTTAACACAATTAACCAAGCCCGGGCTCCTTAGTGACTGATATGGAAGCTTAAATTTGCGGTCGCCGCTGCTTCGCACAAAACTTGGGTAAGAATGATTTGCATTTTATGGTCCCCGTCAAGTTTCTCATGCATGACTTAACAATGGTCATTCGCTAGATGATTGGGCTACAAATTTTGTGCTCAAGATGTTAATTATTTATGCACTGCAACTTTGTTCCCGTAAATTGCTTGCATGTGTGCTTATCCTCTATTTGGAGAGTTGTCCAGTTCGCACTACTCAATAGAAACAGGTTTGTGGTCTGGAAATACCTAGTCTACGTGAGAACTGCTTACCACGTTTAATACCGTCGAGAAGACTTGGATGAAATTGGGCATCTGACTCATGCCTTTGGTCCATGCGTGCATAAGGCAGCACATGGGTCAAACATTGGCAAATTCACCTAGGTGCGATGTCCTCTCACCTGGATTTGGAACTGATCCCGATTTTGTCCCCACTAGTGACGTGGGTAGCTGGCCTCCTGCCCACCTGCCTAAATGCAACCATTAATCGGAACATAGGCAAGGTCGTTACACTAACTTAATTTCGCTTAAGCGTTGAGCCCATCATGTTTCTTTGTTTCCTATTAATTATTGGGTTGCCACTGAGCTGTGGTGGAATATTCTTGGTCCAGAGTGGACGATCTCAGGCAATCCATTAGACACATTATCGTCGTAGAAAGGCAAACGACTCCACAAAGTGCTTACTTCTGTCCATTTGGGCAGTTAAATCAAAAACTTAATGCATGCATCCAAAAATGAGTGATACACCGAAAAACCTGCGAAAAAGAATAAAATCAAGTGGCTCTGTGAAGGTGGCGTTGATGGTAAATGCATTACTGTTCAGTGGCGCATAGGCTGAGGCGGTTTGGCGATAAAAACATCTGAGGCAAGAAATAATCTGCGCGAAAGTGCTGAGGACGGTACACTATAATGTCGATTTCTATGGCTCTTCACCCGTTTACCATCCCTTCATTTATGCCTCAACCCTTTCCTTATCTCTTGGCCAAATATTTACTCTAACTTTTTTACCACATGAGGATTGCATGAACTGCCATCGCAATCCACAACGCAATTTAATGATTCGCCTGAGAACGGAACAGAGATCGGCATCAAAAGTTTGCCCCTTTTACTTTCGCACTAATTTTTAAGGTGGTAGGTAGCCGATTAAACAACCGACCGTGCCGACTCCTTTTTAAGGCCAACCAGGCAAACATCACGCCGTTTCCTGTCCAACAGCTCTTCAATTGTGACTCCCACATCCTTCGAAATGTAGGTCTGCCATCTAGTTTGCTGCTTGCTGTTTGTAATGCATCACTGATTGACGGATGTACTTCCACCTACCCACACAGGCAGCATGATCGTTGTTGCGACTTAGGAGACAAATCGTGTCTGTTTGGCTGAGGCTAGATGAAAGGACAAGCACTAAAATGCCACTTTCATGCGTCTGCAATCACCAACCAAGCAGCAGCACCAGAAGACCTGATGAGGTCTATTAGCTTGCTTACAGCTTTCAGTTAAGTCAACAAAAATCCACATCATATGAAATCAGGATCAAGCTCTACATCCAGAGCAGACCTTATGATATCTTCGAGATGGGCATGGAGGAGCTTCCCAGTCTGCGCCATTTTTCCTGTTCCGGCTTTAACGCATCTTCAGTGAGCGTCTTCTTTGCCTTTTACTTGCGCTCTATGTTATGCATCCATGTCCACCTATAAAGAAGAGTGCTTCTTTGTTCCAACTCATTATCCTTCATGGCACCTGCTTTTCTTGCTCCTTTACCTCTCACACCTAATTCACCTGCCGCATTGGATGACAGCGTCTTTTTGTGAGTTCCCTCTAACCCAATCACTAGTACTGCTTTGCATTAAGATATGCTCAAATAGCGCAACGACAAATAACCCAGATCAAATAAACCCAAATTTGAAGCATGTTTACAACCTCTCTTTTACCATCACAGCCAGGTTCTCTCCCACCAATTCACTCGATCTCCACCTACATCTCTCCACCTGACCAAACAGGGGCAGAGATGAGCGCATTGCTTTAAAACACCCACAAATCTATCTTGCTGCTTATTCAAGCATTCACTTTGGTAGAGAGTGCTTCCATCTTGCGCTCTACAATATCAGGTAAAAATGAGCACCTTCAGCACTTGACAGTCATCTCGTATTTACCGTGTGTTGCAGCTTTTGCGCAGCTACGTCAAGTAGGAGAGGATTGAGTCGTTTGACGCATCCCTGTCGGCTTAGAAAAACAATGGTATTCCACTCTTATAGCGGCTCCATGATGGCCTCTGTCATCGTGGATGGATTGAAGTTGAGCCTCCACTTCTCTCTGAAGTGGTGCGCTTAAATATGAATAGGAATTCAGCCACCCTTTAACCCTTTGTTTGACTGCAGCTGCTGCTTTCGGGTGGACTCATTGCTCTTGAATGGCAACTAGTCACCAGGTCATGCCAATAGACCCGATAAACCCGGTTATTAAGAATGTCACCCTAAAAATCGAGATGGAGTGGGGCATCAAGATTGTTACATTTGATTTGTAAGAAGTGGTCCGTTGCCAAAGTGATCCAAGCATTGATCTTATAATGAGTTCATGGAGGTCGATTTTTAAGTCGCTTTCACGACTAGGAAATGCATGAGTGTGGGTGCATCTGCGCGGCATGCTGTTTATCGCATCTGACTAACCAATATTTTTACCACTCAGCGAAATAAAACCCCAAATATAACTGTAATTGAATCGTATCCTGCCAAACATGTATCGTGGAAAACACGGCAGGGAATAAATTATTTTCTTTTAACATAAATCACGATGAGTGCTAATTACGTAACAGAAATGAGACCATCGGTGATGTCATCATAGCAGGTTATGTTGCATCGACTATGCCATTACTAGTGTGAGATCATGATCTTGTACATGTCCTCGTGTACATACCTCTTCGCACTGGCCAGCGTTGGTCTATTTTGCTTGTCGTTTTGCTCAGTTGTAGGCCCGATTGTCCTCTGCAGGCAAAATTGTGATGGTTCATGACCAAAGGTGCTAATTATCATGCAAATATTGCAATTTGGTAAGGCAGGACTTTTCATGTAGCTCTAGAACCCTTAAATTGCTCATGGCAGTTGCATTTATTTTTTCCAAAAGCAAGATAAAATAGGCAGCGGGATGGATTGGTGGAAGTTGGACTATCTTAAAATTGCGATGTAGGAACAACAGGGCCAGATTTCGATAAGTGAGGTGAAGAAGAAGAAGTAAATGCAGCGTGGGGGATGCTGGAGAAACTGTGGTGAGAGATGGGAAGAAATTGGGACAGAGTGTTTTAATCAAATCCATGTCATTCTGTGCAGATCTGATCTTGCTATTAGTCCCCGTCATTTAAACTTGTGAAGGGATGAAGAAGCGCACATATATGGGAATCTGTCATCCAATGAGTTAAAAAAACGAGGCGCTGGAGAATTGGTTATGGGTTTGAAGCAAGGAAAATCGAGAGATGGGTAAGACAAGCGGAGGAGTAAGAAATTCACGTGTCAGCATAGACTAAAAATAGCTAAAGAATTACTCTGATTGTTAGGTGAAGGCAGATTGTGGGGAGTGGATGCGATCATAAGTTATGGCAAATGCCGCAGTTGAGGGCTTAGTAAGCGTAGTTGAAGACAATGAAGGCACTTGCTGCAGACCAGAAGGCTCCTCTAAGTCCATCATTGGGTCCGGCTTATGTCCAGATGATTTGATCTCTCGTGCAAGCCTCATTCTACGGAGACGTCTTTCACTTCATCATTAAACCCAACCAATGAAATACGTGTGCCCGCCCATTCACATCGGCATAACTCCACATAACATGAGCTGAGAATCAGGCTGCCCACAAGAATCAGACCCGATGATGTCTTGCAAATGGGCGTAGAGGAGCCACTTTGTCTACTTCTGTTTTATCAATCGCCGCTTCAGCGTATCATTAGTGAGTGTCTTCTTTGCCTTTACCACTCTCACCAGGCTCTCCAGCATTTCGTGTCCCATTATTTCCCACCGTGTTTGCACCATAGGTCTATCTTCCCATACACGAAACGGATGCTGTGTCGTTACTTGCCTTCTTCACTAACAAGTGAATGGCTCTCTCCCTCTCGCCTTTCTTCGTCTTCACTCAACTATCCTTCTTACCTGTATACAATTCCCTACCACCTCATCCAACTTACTTGATGGATGGCAGCTTCCTCTTTGTGAGTTCGTATTTGTCTCTTCACTAGACCAACTCTGCACTAGGGCTTGATCAAATAACCTTTAAATCAGATCTGCCTAAATTAAAGGCTTGTTCACCATTTCTCTCCACCTAATGGAATTTCCACCTGCATGTCCTCCACCCGACCACAGAAGAGCAAAAATGGGCGTATTTTTCCTACCGGGTGATCAAAAACTGGTACAAAATCCATCAATCATTCCATTACCGATTTCATCATTTGCGTCTATCATGAGCTCTGCAATAGCAGGTGCAAATGAGCACATGCAGTACTTGTTAGCCTTCTCGGCATAACCAGATGGTTCAGGTCATGAACGACTTTGACAAGTACAGGTGGCAACCTTTTTGTCTTATACAAAATAGCGGGAAGTATGATCAATAGGACTAGCAATACGGCCTTTAGAGTCGCAGATGGATGAAAGTTGTGTCTACGACTACAAAGGCCATCTTACAACACAATGAATGCTCTTTCTCACTAATTTGTCTAAGCCAATAAAGTTGCCTCAAACCAATCAATAATCTCACACTTAACATCGTTGCTTATCTCCTGCACAACCTGGAGAAATCGAAGGGGCTGTCAAGGACTGAAAGTGCTCATTTCCACCTGCCATTATGGAGTGCAAGATAGATGCACTCTACCGATATCAATGACAAAATAGCTGCACCAGTTCTAGATTGCACGGTAGGTAAAACACTCCCACTTCTGCTCTCGTCTGATCAGGTGGAGGAGGAGCAGGTGGTAATTCCATGAGGTGAAGAGAACCGGCAAACAAGCCTTAAATTTGAGAGGTCTGATCTAGAGGCCATTTACCTTTGCGTCATTTGAGCATGCCCTAGTGCAGAGTGGGACTGGTGGAGGGTTAAAGAGGAACTCACAGAGAGAATGCTATCATCCAATTAAAGCTGGTTGGGGTAGCATGGAATTGTTCACAGGTATGAAGGGAAAGGAGAGAAGGCTAGCACAGGTAAAGGAGTAGGAAGACAAAGCAGTGAGATTCTCTGCAGGTGGGCTTCGGTGCATGGAGGAAAACCGCGGAAAAATTATGGGGCATGCAATGCTTGAGTATGGTGAGCACAGTCAAAGTCCAAGGAGACACTTACCAAAGATTTGATAAAGAAGGGATTAATAAAAATGACAGAGATTAGAGACTTCCTCTGCGCCTATTTCAAAGGCAATATAGGATCTGCTTAGTATGTGCAGATAGTTCGACTTGACAAGGTGAACAAAATTGGTGATTTGGTTGAATTTACTGGTGATCTGCAAGCCGCCTTGTTTGATCTCATTTT
The DNA here is from genome assembly GCA_023968675.1 of Taenia pisiformis. Taxonomy (NCBI): domain Eukaryota; kingdom Metazoa; phylum Platyhelminthes; class Cestoda; order Cyclophyllidea; family Taeniidae; genus Taenia; species Taenia pisiformis. The sequence goes on along the minus strand of JAJOLY010000072.1, from coordinate 2,685 downwards.
CCTGCATTATGCAAGCATTCATTAACCTGGCCTAAGAGATCAATTTCGTTTGATCTTATTTAGTATGAATTTTACGGGTTACTAAATCCCAGTGCTGCCTGCCATGAAACAGAGCTTCGAAATTGTAGCTGCGTTTGTGCGAAGCAAACAAAATTTCCACATAGAGTTATTAAAAAGGAGGAAGATAACCGCTCGAGAACCATAAAGCAGTGATCGCATGCAGCCAAGCGAAGCACTGTTTTTGGAAATGCACCTCGCCCTTTACCTTACCACACTCTGCCCTCTTTGAGCGGTTTAACCACACCAACACTGCTGGCAGAATGCGCAGTGGAAAGTAAGCTTCCAAGTGTCCAATCCGAGCAATCCCGATCGAAACAGATCAAATAAGGCACATGCCTAAATCGGTGGCGTAAGAGCACTCCTTGTATATCTTGTGCATCCTCACACCTTTCATGCCGATTTTTAAACGGAAACTTCCGCAACCTTGGAAACAGGAAGCAAGCTCCTGATTCTCCGCTCTAAACAACTTTGAAACAAGATCAAACCTGAGCCCTTTGTAGGCTTGTTTTCACTGCAGAAACATGAGCAAAATACTTCGGACACACCTGGCCTGCTCGTTTACATAATGAAGATGTTTGTGAGCTAGATTCCACTTTCAAATAACTTAGGATCAAAACAACGTCAAGAGAATTTTTGCCCTCTCGGAAAACATTTGTACGATAAAACGTGCATCTGGCTTTCCAGCGGAATCGGCAAAGTTTGTTTTTGACAAATAGGTACGAAAACTGCAGCTAATAATTAATGAGTTCCCATTGTTGTGCAAGCTTACTTTTCTCCGGAAACTGATCCCTTTGCCAGTGACAATGTCTACCGTTTAGTGACAACACTAGGGTTATCACCGTCACCAGAGGTAGGAGAGAAGTGAGTAAGTTTGCAAATAATGGCGGGTAAATCCAAGTAAATAGCTACAGTCATGCGCTTAACTTACCTCATCACACGCATTGCAATACGGTCATTCCTAAATAACAATATCCTTCACTTGAACTCGACCGCATTTGAACAGAAGTAATATAACATCTGGCATCTATTCTTAATTGATTCTCCCTTATGTACCAAACATTTTGTGGCTGACATTTGTATTAAATCACACTCTATGTATCGACTCAGTGAAAGGAGATGTAATTTTGCGTAAGATTTCTTTTCCCAATCCCGTAACAAGCCACTAGTAAGGAATCACAATTGAAGCAGTTTTGAATCCAAGTGAGGGACAGAGCACCCAGGTTTGTTTGCCATTACTTAGCATGGGTGCTGCCCTATGCAGGCATTGGCCTAAATCAGGAGTCAAAACCTAATAGCAACCGAGATCTCCCTCGGCTGCTGAACGTGGTGATCAGCTCTCCCATCGAGCAATTGCTTCCATAGCATAACCATGCAGCTGCTAAACAACTTGAATTGATTAACACTCTAAAACGGAGCTCAGAGACCTAGACACTAAAGCGACTTGCATAAACAAAGTTACTACAAATAAAAATGGGGAGCTTAACGTAAGGGTAAAATCTACTTTGTTAACAAACAGTCATTGCAAATTTATGTATGTAAGACTTAATTGAAATGCATGAAAGGCAATTTGTTTCCACCGCAGCATTCCTATTCCACATCTGTCGCTAAGACGCCCATTTTCAAGTTGTTACCCGTAGACAGGAGCGTTGCATTGTTGTGAAATTCCCATCTCGATGCGCTATCTTACCAAGTAATCCTCACTTATCAAGTTAGGTCCCAAAACTGCATAGCCCACCTATGCCATTGCTCTGAAAATTGCAGGGTGCCAACGAAAAGGAAAGCAGTTACCGCTGGTGACCTTGAATGTGAGGAGCAAAATATTTTAAATAAAGACCTGTTTTAATTTGCATAATATGCAAAATGCAGTTAACTTATGGCTTAAAACCTATCGATAAAATTTTTGCTTAAGTTTGCACAATCTTTGTCTTATTTAAGTTGCATGCAATGCTATTCATCGAAAGCACCTGATTAAATGTACTAGCCTCATGGTTTTTATACAAAACCATCACTACTCATAACATTCATTGATATTAAGCACAAATTTGAAGCACTTAGCTAATTGTTGCTCGCCTTTAAATAGGCTGGGACCTGCCAGTCCCGTGCTTTTCAAATATGGTCGTAATTTACAGCCAAAATAGGCACACCTAGTTAACTGTGGAAGTTAATGTCACTGTTCATTATTTGCTGGCGCTATAACGCATTCCAGGCACTCCCTTACCAAAACACTTCTTTGGTACAGTGCGATAAAATACAACGCTTGCTAAACTTTATCGAAGCGTTTAATGAATTGTCATGGCTTTCGTTAATGGGACGAATTTTTACCCCTTTCCTTGAGATCCAAATGGATAATATCAGAGATACGCATTGTAAACCCCACAGACTCCTAACTTTTGCGATAATATTAATGAAAGCGTGAGGCCAAGCAACGAAGGGAGTTCACACGACTAAACACCATCCACGAAGCCTAAGAACCCACTTTCAACGCTTTCGACAATCGTAGTTTAGTGCTAACGCGCATTGGAGCTTAAAGACTCTGACTTAATCCCTAGTAAAGGCACCTTTTAACTAACCGTTTAATTAAATGTCCTCGCTGTAACCTATTTCGAACGTTGGAGGTAAAAAGGC
>JAJOLY010000071.1:0-26548 GCA_023968675.1 Taenia pisiformis | reverse complement strand
CAGTTGCCATCACGTTGCATACGTCTAAGCAATTGGTGAGTAATGCTTAAGGCTTTTTGTTTCCCTTTTTTGCAAAGGTTGTCGGCGCTTGTCATTTGCTGTGCGATTATGCTCTGCAATTAATCTTACTATTTCCATTCTCGTTACTCATCAATGGCTGCTTTGTTCAAGTATTTATGGTGCGTAAAATACTAACTAACGCAAAGTATTTGGCATACAGAATTGACCTAGGTAAAAAGAGTGAGGTTTGGCTAAGAGAAGAGCCACTTGCTTTATTTGCAGTGCATTTGATTTAGTTTTGATCTGAAGGGATGGTGCCGATCTTGTGCATTGTCGGTGAGGTTTGTGACGTTTTGGGTTATGCGGTGATTAGAAGGAGATTCTGGCGTCATCTAGGGAAAAGTATTCCGAAGTTTTCAATTCAGCTGATACATGCAGAGTCTTAGTCGACGATTCCTTAATATCTTGAGGTCGTTGATCCTGAATTGGTCCTGATCAAGTTATTAAATCAAAGGCCTTTGGACATAATCAAAGAGTAGGTGCTTAAGGTGTATGGAGTTGTCTTCACCGTTACCTTGTTGACGTGGATGGCTTAGTCTTTGATGTCATTTCATTTGCTTATGTGATGTGTTGTGGCACTACCAGCAATCGAGCATCGCAGTTTGGTTGTAGTGATGCTTGAGAGCTTATGACTGTAGCTAGGCTTCATCTAAGCTTTGATCAGTGTTGGTGGGTTCCCTCCTTGTAAGCCCCCAAAGTAGTTCGGTTATAAAGTGACCTTGCATGTTTGGTCACTGAAGGACTTTTGGGTCTAAATAAAGCTATTTATGATTGCTTAATAACTTTCCTTAAGAATGTTTTGTGCGTGCCTGATCCTTGGTTTTGTGAGTTCTGTGGTCGTAACCATCGATGGTGCTAATATTGGTGTTGGACAGGCCTGTCATCTTCGACAATAAAATGGTCTTCTGGATGCTAAATTGCCTGAACAGTTGTGGCAGGCTTTAAGCATCACAATAAGCTAATCAAAATATTTTGACACCAAAATGCGAGCACAGTGCATTAGTAGACATGAGGTTAACTTGGCACAAGAGATGTGGTGTTCGGTCGTAAAGTTTTCACTCCGTTATTTGGAAAAATGCTTAAGGTGTCGGAAATGCCAATGAACTGGTAGCCTACTTAGGCATGAACATTTAAGCTCTGCTTCCCGCAATGTCATAGCGTTTGATATGCGTTGGCAAATCGGCACTTGCGGTACTACTCCACACTAAGGCGCACTACAAGCTCACATCATGCGTTTTAGCGTAATTCGCATCTTATCCAATCCAGCGAACCCCTTTTGAGTAAGAAATGAGCAATTAGTCTTATAAAAGTCTTCGTTATTGCCTGCGTGGTAGTTGATGTGATTCATGCTAATAAAAATATATTTGTTTTTAAGATGACAGGAACACGTTAAGGCCATTCAGGTGTTCGCTCTTCCCCCAATGATCCAAATGCGCAAATGCTTGCCAAGGTAGTCAAAAGTTTGGTTCAAATTGGGTTTAGGAGTGAAATCTGCGTTGTTGCTCAATTGTCGATTTGCCGATTGGAAGGGTTGCATTGTGATGACTGGGGCTATTGCTTTGCAACTTATTTTGCCTCTGCAGGCACAAGGAACTTCCTTTAGGCTGGATTCGTTCGCTTACGTAGTGAGCAGTGATTAAACGGATGAGTGGATGTATGGAACTGAATCTACACCGAATGATGGTACCGAAAAGTCACCTGACACAGTCTGTCAACCCTTTCTCTCTCTGTCCACTGGCAATATGTACCATGTTGCCAACACAGCAATGTTTTTGAAGTGCATTTGTGAGAGTTGGTGCTGGTTAATTATCTGTGTCGAATGCGTTAGGAGTCTGCAGTGCATGGCGCACTGCTTAGCGATGCATTCAAACTTCTCGAAATTGTTCTGGCGGGCAGAAAACACATTTGCCGTTACGGAAACGGACGGCAGGGGAGACGTGGAGGATGCATTTACCAAATGACAGTAGCGCATTATCGGGTTCGTGCCTCTATTTACACGACCGTTTGGTTTATCAACTTCTCTGCTTTTCGTAACAAGCCTCTTCTCCTCTGTGTGAATTTTGTGGTAGCCTAGCAGACACGACATAGGGGTCGGGGATCTGGGAACTATTGTCCGTTGAATTGAGATTTTCGTCTGTTGAAGAGACTTGTAGTTTGCTCTGACGTTTGGATTTGATTGACACCTTTAAACGGGTCTGCTACTCCACCTCTCCATTTTGTTTGCGTTGGAGCTGATTCATTTAGTTTAAATTGTCCCAAAGGGCTATGCGCACCAAGAATGCGGGACTGGGCTGATTGCTGCTAGATTCCTCAAATACCTCATGTTAAATTAGTACTGATGTGTCGTACATAACGGTGTTGGATGCCACATAAATGTTGTACGTAGTAAACAAAAGGAAGTAGTAAAACTGGGTCGCACTGATTAAGTAAGTATCCTTAAGAAAGATAAGTTCACCTGCCACAAGAGCGGATGCTAGACTAAGGAAAAAATGGAACGAGTTAAGTTGCTGTGCAGTGCATCATTAATTTTGATGCAGCCTTGACTCGAGGGCGCTCTCAACAGCCTCATGTCTTGCACAGAATTCTTTTAATGCTATGAGTTTAAATTATAACACGTGAGTTTTGGTCGAAATGCATTAGACGCGTTAAGAGCGGAGCCAGAAATAACTTAGAGGCCCCACTGTACTTCAATTTGCTGTGTTGAAATCAGCCTTGATGAGACAGGAGACTCCGTAACTTCCTGTTTTGTGTGCGTGCTTTCCGGTGTTTTGAAGGTAAGCAGTGACTAAAAAGGAGTCCTGTGGCTTCACGCCTATCGCAGAAGAATTCCAAAGCATTCAATTCGGGTATAGATGAATAAGGCTTGATCGGGACGCATTAAATAGACTTGGAAAAGAAAATTGAAGTGTTTTGGTAAGCGTACTGCTCTCCACTTCATCAATCGTGACATAACTGAGCAAAGTATGGATTCGGAAGCCCCATGTCATATGGAATGTTAGTTTTTATTTTATTTGACTAAACCTTGACCACTAAAGGCACTCTGCGATCTCTTGTCAACTGTTATTGTGCTCTGCCATTCGCAAATTCGATATTGCTGCCTTCGTCCAGGGCGACGCGCGTTGAAGTTATTTTGAGGAACTAACGAAAATCAGACATTTTACATCGCGTTAGTCTATTTCGTCACCCTTCAGTAAGCTGTTTGTTTTCCATAATCTTTTTCGTGACTTGGGCAATGCTGCTTCTATTTCGGTTGACGCTCCCGTTACCTCCATTTGACTCCACCTTGGTCACAATAGTGATTCAACAAAATTTTGCCGATGGTATTTTTAAGACAGTGTCACCCTACCTTTTGTCATATTTTCCTCATGCTTAATGAAAATTGACCCTTTTGAACTGTTCTTATTCTTGGTGCATTTTGTTTTCGTAGTTCTCCACATTCTTTGATGTATTGACTCGATTTGTTTTGTTTGCACTTGTACTTGCATTTCCAATGACATATTTTGGGTTTCCTTGGCCTGTAATCGTAATTAAAGCCTCGAGACCAACGGAGGATTGCTTAGTCTTGGATGTCACTTCATTTGCTTTTGTACTCCCTTGTGGCATTACTCGCAATCGGACCTTACAGTTGGGTTGCAGGGATGTTTGGAAAACTTGGAGATATCGAGACCGCGGCTGCGTTTCGCCTCATGCTTTTAAATCAAGATTTGCTCAAATTTGAAGCGCTAGTAGATTTTATCACTTTGCGAGCCCCTGTCATAGTTTGCATACGCCTAATGCTTAAGGAGTCCCTAATGTTTTTTAGTCGTAATGATCCTCAGTTGATTCAGTTAGCGTCCTTGCAGGTGTAAGCTGAGTCTTTTCTGAGGCTTTCAATGAAACCATAAAGCAACCTGCATAACATTGGGAGGTCATGCGATGCAAATTCCAGTTTTAGAGACTGGAAGAACTTTAGATCTTTGATTAACTTGTTTGAGATTGCTCGTGGCTTCTGCTAAGAATGTTGTGTGAATCTTGGCCCTCGGTTTTGTAATTTTGAGGTGGTAGCTATCAGCAATGCTGGTGTTGGTGGTAAGCAAACCTATTATAGTCGATTTGATGAGGTGATTGTTTAAGGATGCAGGTAGTGGGTATCACTGTGAAACTTTCATTTGAACGGCGGATGATGTATGTTCGATTTGTCTTGCTAGCTCTACTTTCTTCGTTGCTGATAAGCGACTGATAGATAGGGGAGCAGCAAGTTAGCGAAGAGGTGACACAGTTGAAGGCTGCACTAAATTGCACTGTAATGTAACGTGTGCTTTCATTAAATCAAAATGTATGCGTAAGCGCACTGGATAAGTTGCATTTGCATTTAACTGAGCTGAGATAATTCCTCAAAGTCGCAAATTGTCTGGACCATTTTCAAGGTTGTTGGCGGCAGTGTCGTCTTCCCTTTCCTTGGAGCATGAGACTCATCGCTCCATCAGGGAAGACAGAGCTTCTCCAAAGAAGGGCTCCATTTATTGGAAATGGCAATCAATTGAAACTACCGAGGGCGACTCCGTGATGTTGGGCCTGTAGGACTGGACCGGGGCGGGAGGCCTGTGGCTTCACCGAAGTGCAATTCAGTGCGCATGGGATGTTTACTTCGCTCGTAAACCAGGTAAGAATGAGCCATTTTTGAATCATGTGCATTTTGTTGCATCGTGCCTCTACCAATTTTACTTTATAATGGGTTTGGGCTGACACTAATGGGTTTTAGTGCTTTTGAGACAATTGACACCGGCGTTGTTTAGCACATGTGGAGTGCCACGTTCCGTTTAAAAATCATCCAATTTTATGCAATCAGTGGATTTTAAACGCATATTAAGAATTGGGCATTATTATGAAAACACAGTACCATCATTTCTGCTAATCAGTTGACTAACTGCATATCTGACCTTAAATAATCGCTTTGGGAAATGCAGAGCAAAGATTGAGTTGGCTTGAAAAGCTCCATGATGGCTGGTGCATGAGGCTCGTCGAGGAGGGCAGGAGCTGCGTTATATTTGTTTGGGTGACTTCTGGCTTTGACTGTCGTCTCGTAGACAGCCATGTTGTCTTAGTCGGGCAATGCTATTGTTCCGCTTGAAGGAGGGCAGGCAATTCGCGAAAGAGGCCGTGCGTTTTCGAAACGTTGTGATTTGTGCTGACGCAAAAATTGCTTCGATGGTAATGCAAGTTCCCTTGGAAAGCGTGCTGGTTAGGTGCAATGCCTCCGCATAAGCCATAATGCATCTATGGTGGCAGTGGCACTCCAAAATGGTGGCAATATGTGGGTGTCCTCATTGTCGGCATTTGGGTGTTGTTCTCCTGATGCGGTTGAGTCTCTCCAGGTATGATGAAGTCACTGGTAGAAGGTTGGCGTAGGTTTCACAAGAATGTAAGCACAAGTGGACACGGCTTTAGTAGTTAAATGGATGTAGAATGTTGCTAATTGCTTTTTTAGCTGCTTGTGGAAATCGTATCGGTAGTCTAACATTAAAAACCTCTTCCTTTTGCTGGGTGTCAAATTGATGTTGTATTGAAAATCACTAACCAGTCTATTGTAAGAAGCAGTTGCGTTTCGCTATCTTTATCGATCTTAATTTACTTAGTTCGCTGAATAGAGCGTTAACTTCATCGAAGTCTCTGCCTGCCTGCATTGCCCGTGCATTCGACGAAAGATGTGGGGTCAATGTCCTCGTTTGCCAACACTCTGGTGTTACTCTCCTGACAAGTTAAAATCATCGTGAGGTCTGCTTAAATGACTGTTAGAAGGATAAAGTTGGTTTATCGAGCATTCAAACCCAATAAAACCACACCGTAGAGGCTGATATGATGTAAACTGTTACTGATTGCGATTGAGTAGCATGTGGAAGTGAGTTTGCAAAGTGCTATAAGTCAAGGTAATGGTAAGCCCTATTTCCTTCCCTAGTAGTTCAGTGCTACCTTACCATGCAGGCGTGCGCACTATATCGCTTAATAGTATGTGTTGAAATCGAAGCTTTCGACAACGAGGCAATTGCCGACTATGAACAGCATGTAGTTCAACAATACGCCCATGGGCAGCTATGAAGGATCAGATTTTTTTACCTCAAAATCGTGTTAATGCGTAATTTTTTTTCACTGTCAGCACTGTAATGTTCTTCTCCTGACGCGATTTATTCTTCCTCAGGTCTGCTTGAGCTACTGGCTAAAGCTCAAAGCAAGTTTTAATAGCAATTTGGACACAATAATAAAACCTCAACCGTTGTGGTTGGAGAGTTGTAAGCTGCTTGTGTAAGTAAGTGCGCAAAGTGCCTGCGGGTTGAGATGATAGGAACCCATTTCCTTTGTTGTAGTAGTTTTGATGCTCCTGTTTTATCTAAAGTACTTAACTAAGGCACCAAAATCGAAACCTTAGGAGCCAAGTAGTTGTAACCAATGATTAGTAGGTAGCCTGACGATAGCGCCATGAGTAATTATAGGGATATATTCCTACCCCACATGAATGCAGTGCATCATTCTTTTAAGATGACGTGTCAACTGGACGCTGGCTTTTACCTGCTCTTACGGGCCTCTTTCCATTTAACCACTTAAGTGAAATTATTTTGGCTTCTCAGCAAAAGGCCAAAGCGACTAGCTTGACTGAATTTAGCTGCCTCCTACAAACATTATGGATACATCAATCTTAGCACTGCGGAGGCCATCATGGCGGTAGAGGTGCAGCAGTTGCTTGCCCATTCACCTCTTTTCTGTTAACTGACAGTTGTTGCGACCCTGTTTTGTGTTGTCCGACAGCTCTTTTTGCCTAAGCTGCCGCTTTGATACTTGGAAGTGTATTTTATGAGTATGAATAACCACAATTTCTATATGATTTTGCCTTGTTCTCGTGTCGTTCCTTGAGTGTTCTGATGCTCAGTTTCGGATCCAGTCATTTATTGGATGCATCGTCCTAGCCGTGTAGGCTAGGAATGTAAATGCGTTTTGTCTTGGAGTTTAGCCTTTTTACCTCCAAAGGGGCGAAGTAGGTTATAGTGGGGACATTTAATTAAACGGCCAGTTAAAAGATGCCATTCCGAGGGATTAAGTCAGAGTCTTTAAACTCCAATGCGCGTTAGCACTAAACTAGGATTGTCGAAAGCGTTGAGAGTGGGTTCTTCTTATTCTTCGTGGATGGTGTTTATTCGTGTAAACTCTCTTCGTTGCTTGGCCTCACGCTTTTTATTAATATTATCGCAAAAGTTAGGAGTCTGTGAGGTTTACAATGCGTATCTCTGATATTATTCATTTGGATCTCAGGGAAAGGTGTAAGAATTCGTCCTATTAACGAAAGCCATGACATTTCATTAAACGCTTCGAAAAAGTTAAACAAGCATTGTATTTTACCACACCGTACCAAAGAAGTGTTTTTGTAAGGGAGTGCCTGGAATGCGTTATAGCACCAGCAAATAATGAACAGTGCCATTAATTTCCACAGTTAACTAGGTGTGCCTTTTTTGGCTGTGAAGTAAGACCATATTGAAAAGCACGATACTAAATGGCCCCAGCCTATTTAAAGGAGAGCAACAAATAGCCAAGAGTTTCAAATCAATGCTCAATATCAGTGAATATATATGAGTAGTGATGGTTTTGCATAAAACCATGAGGCTAGTTCATTTAATCAGGTGCTTAAATGAATAGCATCACATGCAGCTGAAATAAGAAAAAGATGTGTGCAAACTTGAGCAAAAATTTTATCAATTGGTTCTAAGCCATAAATTAACCGCATTTTGCATATCATGCAAATTTAAACACCTCTTTAGTTAAAACATTTTGCTCTTCACTTTCAAGGTCACCAGCGGTAACTGCTTTCCATCTCGTTGGCACACTGGATGCATTGTCACCCAACAAATTTTAGAGCAACGGCATAAATAGGCTATGCAATTTTGGGACCTAACTTGATAACTAAGAATTACTCGCTGAGATAGCACATCGAGATGGGAATTTCACAACAATGCAACGCGCTTGACCACGGGTAAGGACCTGAGCATGGGCGTCAGCGACAGATGCAAGATAGGAATTCTGCGGCAGGCATTGCTTCGCACATAACTTAGGGGAAAACAAATTTCGTTTCATGCTTTTTGATTAAGTCTTGCATTCATAAATTAGCAATGATCGTTTTTAACCAAGTAGATAATAAGTTTATGTTAAGATGTCCATTTTTATTTGTAGTAACTTTGTTAATGCAAGTCGCTTAAGGTTCTGGGTCTCTAAGCTCCGTTTCAAAGTGTTAATCAATTCAATTTGTTTAACAGCTGCATAATTATGCTATGGAAGTAATTGCTCGATGGGAGAGCTGATTACCGCGTTCAGCAGCAGAGCGAGATCTCGGTTACTATTAGGTTTTGGCTCATGAATTAGGCCGGTGCGTGCATAGAGCAGCACCCATGGTAATGGCAAACAAACCTGGGTGCTCTGTCCCTCACTTGGATTCGAAATTGCCTCAATTGTGATTCCTTACTAGTGGCTTGTTACGGGATTGGGAAAAGAAATCTTACGCAAATTTACATCTCCTTTCCAAAAGTCGATACATAGAGTGTGATTTAATACAAATGTCAGCCACAAAATGTTTAGTACATAAGGGGGAATCAATTAAGAATAGATGCCAGATGTTATATTACTTCTGTTAAAATGCGGTCCAGTTCAAGTGGAGGATATTGGTGTTCAGGAATGACTGCAGTGCAATGCGAAATTGATCTCTTAGGCCAGGTTAATGAATGCTTGCATAATGCAGGAAAAATGAGATCAAACAAGGCCATTTGCCTCATTCCGCAGATGCGGCTTGCAAATCACCAGGAAATTCAACCAAATCACTAATTTTGCCTACCGCATTCAGTCGACTTGTCTGCACATACTTCGAAGACCCTATATTGCCTTTGAAATAGGCGCAGATAAAGTTTCTAATCTCTGTCATTTTTATTAATCCCTGCTTCATCAAATCTTTGGTAAGTGTCTCCTTGGACCTTGACTGTGCTCACCATACACAAGTATTGCATGCCCCATAATTTTTCAGTGCTTTTCCTCCATGCACCTAAGTCCACCTGCAGAGAAGCGCACTGCTTTGTCCTTCCTACTCCTTTACCTGTCCTAGCCTTCTCTCCCTTTTCCTTCATACCTGTGAACAATTCCCTACTTCCTCAAACAGCTTTTAATTGGATGGTAGCATTCTCTCTATAAGCTCCTCTTTAACCCTTCACCAGTCCCACTCTGCACTAGGGCGTGCTCAAATGACGCAAAGATAAATGGCCTCTAGATCAGACCTGCTCAAATTTAAGGCTTGTTCACCATTTCTCTCCACCTCATGGAATTACCACCTGCTCCTCCTCCACCAAATCAGACGAGGGCAGAAGTGGGAGTATTTTTCCTACCATGCAATCTAGAACTTGTACAGCTATTTTGTCATTGATATCGGTAGAGTGCATCTATCTTGCACTCCATAATAGCAGGTTGAAATGAGCACTTTTAGCCCTTGATAGCCTTCTCGATTTTACCGGATTGTGCAGGAGAGAAGCAACGATGCCAATTTCGAGAGGATTGATTGGTTTGAGGCAACTTTATTAGCTTTGGAAAATTAGTGAGAAAGAGCGTTCATTGGTGTTGGAAGATGGCCCTTTGTAGTCGTAGGCGCAACTTTCATCCATCTGCGACTCTAAAGGCCGTATTGCTAGTCCAATTTATCATACCTTCTGCTACTTTGTGTAAGACAATAAGGTTGCCACCTGCACTTGTCAAAGTGGCTCATAACCTAAGCGGTCTGGTTAAACCGAGAAGGCTAACAAGTGCTGTAAGTGCTCATTTGCACCTGCTATTGCAGAGCTCATGATAGAAGCAAATGATAAAATAGGTAGTGGGAATGATTGATGGAGGTTGTACCAGTTTTAGAATACCCGGTAGGAAAAATACGCCAATTTTTGCTCTTCTTTGGTCGGGTGCAGGACATGCAGATAGAAATTCCATGAGGTGGAGGGAAATGGTGAACAAGCCTTTAATTTAGGCAGATCTGATTTAAGGTTATTTGTCATTGCGTTATTTGATCATGCCCTAGTGCAGAGTTGGTCTGGTGACGAGACAAATATGAACTCACAAAGAGGAAGCTGCAATCCCACAAGTAGGTTGGATGAGGTAGTAGGGAAATGTATATAGGTAAGAAGGATAGTTGAGTGAAGACTAAGATAGGCGAGAGAGAGAGAGCCATTCACTTGTTAGTGAAGAAGGCAAGAATGGGAAATGGTGGAGAGCCTGGTGAGAGTGGTAAAAGGCAAAGAAGGCACTCACTAATGATACGTTGAAGTGGCGATTGATGAAGCAGAAGTAGATTAAGTGGCTCCTCCACGCCCATTTGCAAGACATCATCGGGTCTGACTCTTGTGAGCAGCCTGATTCTCAGCTCATGTTATGTGGAGTTATACCGACGTGAATGGGTGGGTAAACGTATTTCATTGGTTGGGTTTAATGATGCCGTGAAGGACGTCTCTGTGGAATGAGGCTTGCACGAGAAACCAAATCATCTGGGCATAAGCCAGACCCAATGATGGACTTAGAGGAGCCTTCTGGTCTGCGGCAAGTGCCTTCCTTGCATTCAACTACGCTTACTAAGCCCTCAATTGTGGCATTTGCCATTACTTCTTTTCGCATCTACTCCCCACAATCTGCCTTCACCTAACAAGCAGAGTAGTTCTTTGGCTATTTTTATTCTATGCTGACACGTGAATTTCTCACTCCTCCGCTTGTTTTACCATTGTCTCGATTTTCCTTGCTTCAAACCCACAACCAATTCTCCATCGCCTCATTTTTTTATTTCATTTGATGACGGAGTCCCATATATGTGTCCTTCTTCATCCCTTCACATGTTTAAATGACGGAGACTAATAGCCCAAATCAGATCTGCACAGAATAACATGGATTTGATTAAACACTCTGTCCGAATTATAAGCTTGTTCCCAATTTCTTCCCATCTCTCACCACAGTTTCTTCAACATTCCCTACGCTGCATTTACTCCTCCTTCTCCACCTCACTTATCGAAATCTGGCCCTGTTGTTCCTACATCGCAATTTTAAGCTCGTCTAACTGCCAACAAACCATCCCGCTGCTTATTTTATCTTGCTATTGGAAAAGATAAATGCAACTGCCATGGGAAATTTATGGCTTCCAGAGCTATATTCAAAGTCCTGCCTTACCAAATTGCAATATTTGCATGACTTTCAGCACCTTTGGTCATGATCCATCACACCTTTGCCTGCAGAAGACAATCGCGCCTGCAACTGAGCAAAAATGACAAGCAAAATAGAAATTAAAGGAAAAATTAATGACCACTGTTGGCCAGTGCCAAAAGGAATGTACACGAGGACACGCACAAGATCATGATCTCACACTAGCGATCGCATAGTCGATGAAACATAATCTGCTATGATGACATCACCGATGTTCTCATTTCTGTTACATAATAAGCACTCTTCGTGATTTTATGTTGAAAGAAATTTATTTTATTCCCTGCCATGTTTTCCAAAATACAGCTCTGGCAGGATACGATTCAATTACAGTTATATTTAGGGTTTTATTTCGCTATGTGGTGAAAATGTCGGTTCGTCAGATGCGACAAACAGCATATCGCCCAGATTCACCTACACACGTATTTCCTAGTCGTATTATGCCACAAGAGTGAAGGCGACCTCTACGAACGCATTGTAAGATCAATGCTTGGATCACTTTTGCAACGGACCACCTCTTGCAAATCAAATGTAATAATCTTGATGCTCCGCTCCATCTTGATTTTTAGGGTGAATTCTTAGTAAGCAGGTTTATCGGGTCTATTGTCATGACCTGGTGACTAGTTGCCTGTCAAGGGCAATAAGTCCACCCAATTGCAGCTGCAGTCAAACAGAAGATTAAAAGATGGCTAAATCCTATTCATCTTTAAGCACCTTACTTCAAAGAGAAGTGGAGGCTCAACCTCAATCCATCTACGACGACAGAGGCCATCTTGGAGCCTCTATTAGAGTGGAATAACTTTGTTTTTCTAAGCCGACAAGGATGCGTCAAACGACTCAATCCTCTCCTAATTGACGTAGTTGCAACACATGGTGAATACAAAATGACTGTCAAGTGCTGCAAGTGCTCGTTCTTACCTGCTATTGTAGAGCGCAAGATGGGAGCATTCCCTACCAAAGTGAATGCTTGAATAAGCAGCAAGATAGATTAGTGGGTGTTTTAGAAGCAATGCACTCATCTCTGCCCCTGTTTGGTCAGGTGGAGTGATGTAGGTGGAGATCGTGTGAATTGGTGGGAGAGAACCTGGTTGTGATGGTAGGAGAGAGTTGTAAACATGCCTCAAACTTGGGTTTATATGATCTTTGTTATTTGTCGTTGTGCTATTTGAGCAAATCTTAATGCACAGCAGGACTGGCGATTGTGTTAGAAGGAACTCACAAAAAGACGCTGTCATCCCATGAGGCAGGTGAATTAGGTGGTAGAGAATTGCTAATGGGTATGAAGGAGAGGTGTGAGAAGAGAGGTAAAGGAGCAAGAAGAGCATGTGCCATTAAGGAAAATGAATTGGAACAAAGAAGCACTCTTCTTTCTAGGTGGACTTGGATGCATAACTTAGAGGTCAAGTAAAGGGCAAAGAAGACGCACGCTAAAGATGCGTTAAAGTGGGAATAGGAAAAACGGCGCAGACTGGGAATCTCTTCCACGCCCATCTCAAAGATATCATAGGGTCCGCTTTGGATGTAGAGCTTGATCCTGGTTTCATATGATGTGGATTTTTGTTGACTTGACTAACAGCTGCAAGTCGCTTCTGCGGAATGAAGATTGCGCGAAGGATCAAACAGCCTTGCCTGCCCTTAGTTGGCAGGCCTGCTGCTAGACAAAATGCAGCAGGTTTTTAAGTGAGAGGTCGATATTGAGTAAGCTAGTAGACTTCAGCAAGTCTTCTAGTGCTGCTGCTTGCTTAATGATTGCAGACGCATGTAAGTGGCATTTCAGTGTTTGTTCTTTCCTCTGGCCTCAGCCAAACAGACACGATTTGTCTCCTAAGTTGCAACAGGGATCGTGCTGCCTGTATGGGTGAGTGTAAATTGCATCCGTCAATCAGTGATGCATTGCAAACAGCAAGCAGCAAACCAGATGGCAGACCTACATGTCGAAGGATGTGGGAATCACAATTGAAGAGCTGTCGGACAGGAAACGGCGAGAAGTTTGCTTGATTGGCCTTAAAAAGGAGTCAGCACGGTCGGTTGTTTAACCGGTTCCCCACCACCCTGAATTTTAGTGCGAAAGTAAAGAGGCAAATTTCTGATGCCAATCCCTGTTCCATTCTCAGGCGAATCATTAAATTGCTTTCTGGATTGCGGTGGCAGTGCATGCAATTCTCCTAGAGTAAGAAAGTTACAGTAAATATTTGGCCAAGAGATAAGGAAAGGGTTGAGGAATAAATGAAGGGATGGAAAATGGTGAAGAGCCTTAGAAATCGACATTATAGTGCACCGTCCTCAGCACTTTCGCGCAGATTCTTTCTTGTCTGAGATGCTTTTATCCCTAAACCGTTTGCTAAGGAACTACTATAAGTTAATTTTTAATGGCATGCTTAAATAATGAAGTAAGCGGTGAGCAAAGCACGCGAAAGGATCGTAGACAAGACGGAAAAGAAAATGAAAGTAATGAACAGGCAAATTTTCCACACAGAGTTACTGAAAAGGAAGGGAGACAGCTGCTCAAGCACCATAGCTCATGTCAACACTCAGTCGAGCAGTCTGGCCTTTCCAAAGGTTGACTTTGCTTTCTTCGCATCGCATTTCCGCACATCCGCATCGGCACCGCAAATAACTCTGTCCTGTTTTTAAACCCTTTTTAACATGCTCTTCCAGGAATATCATTAAATTCAAGCAACATGTTGCAGTTTTGTTACGCAAAAATAACTCCATTTTATTGCTAAAATGCATGTTAGAAAGCAAATTGCTAAATTTCTAATCAAACCGAATGAGACGCATCTCCAATCCGGAGGTCTCTCAGCATTTCTTGCTGAATTACACACCTTAGGCAATCCTCACACCTTTCATACGTATTTTAAGGAGGAAATCAGCCACAACCCCTCACATCAGGGGGCGTTGTGCTGACTCTTTATTCTGAGTGATTTTGCAACAATATTTTGAAAAAAACGACATCAGCTCCGAACCCTTGGTCATCCTGTTCCGTCGCCGTCACTACCCTAAAGCCATGCCCGGCCTGTGAGTTTGCATAGTGAGAACTGTTGCGAGAAATCTGAGAAGGACCCATGCTATTTTTCGAGGGTAATTTTACAGGATCTTGTGCCATCAAAATCTCATTCGATAAAATTACCTGAGTTTGTTGCGAGAATTGTTGAAAGTAATTCCAGAAATAAAGTATATGCAAAGCTCCAAAACCAAAAAGAACTTTACTTTTTTCCTTTAAAGAGAATTTATCAGTGTAAAATGGATCAAACTTCTCAGTTAAACTAGTCCTAGTTATAGTGTAAACCCGACAGCCTTGAATTTGGCCACAGCGTAATTACGCAGGAGAACTATCGCAAGTAACTACTGGGCTTCGTATTCTTGATCAGTTTTATTTTTCTCTGAGGTAGGAATTCCTCAACAATTAGCAATGTCCACATTTAGTTGTACAAAACGATGGACATCACTGCCACAAGAGGTGGGAGAAAGAGCTGAATAAATGGCTAGCAGCTGCGCACTTATGTTGCCTTATCATTCGAATCGCACTGCGCTTATTTCTCAATGCGAAATATTCGTCATTTAAACTGCGCTTCACTGCAACAGAAGCACCAAAACAATTGACATCCAACCCTTTTTAATTGTGGTTTCGAGCACCGCATCGGCCTCTATGCACAGTTGCAGGATGGAGAGGTGTAAGTTTAAGAGAAATTTGCCTTTTCAGTCTCGTAGCATGCCACTAGCAGACATCTTGTTGGGGTCAGTTTCGAATCCGAGTGAGAGGCAAAGCATCCAGGCTAGTTTGCAATTGCTTTACTTTGGTGCCGTCCTATGTTTGCATCGGTCCAAGTCATGCGTCGAAACCCAACATCAAACAAGTTTTCTCCCCGCTGTTAAACAAATTGGGTAGCTTTCTCGCAGATTAGTCATTTTTAAATTACTAACTTCTAGCCATTAAAGATTTGAATCAGCCAACAATTTCAAACGGAGTCTAAAGACTTAGACATTTAAGCGACTTGCGTAAAACAAATTCGCTGTGCATAACTAACTGTGTAGCAAACGGATATTGTAGATTAATGCATGAGAGGCTTGACCAAAAACCGTAAAGAGCAGTTTGTCCCTACCCAATTTGTGCGCCAAGCAATTCCGACCGCAGAATTTCAGCTGAGTATCCGTCGCTAAGGCACCCATGCTTAGCTGCGTACCATTAGTCAGACGCATCGCACTCTTGTGTTAGCCGCATTCCTTGATGTTATCTTCACCAAGTAGTCCCTATTAATCAAGTTAGTCAAGATCCGCCTCAGCCGTTGCTGTGAAATTGCAGTGTAATGGCGGATCCAATATGCTAAAGAGACGAAAATTTTCCCACTGGTGACTTTGAAAGTGATGAGTAAATGCTTTAACAAAAGACTTGTTTTAATTAGCACAATATGTAACCTGCAGCTAGCTCATGTCGTGGGACATACAGACACAATTTATGCTTATGCGATTATATTAACATGCAGGTTTGTTTTTAATTAACGCTGAATATGAGGCTGAAATTTAATGCTCCAGTCCAAGCAGGCGACTGTCATGACTCTGTTTGAGTAACATTTGTCGCTACTTATATCTAATACTTCATATTAGAAGGGAAATTATTCTTACTTTCCATTTTTTCCTTGCATTCCGATAAGATAAGACACACCAATCCAAATTTCTCAAATACAGCCTCACCCCAGAATTAATAAACGGATCTCCTTTGCCAACTGTAGGTATGGGCTACATGGTTCGTTGCTTGCTGGTGTCATACTGCATGCCAGGCACCGCCTTACACAATACCTTCCGATGACACGGCACGATAAAATTCGATAACGGCCGAACGTTATTGAAGTGTTCACAAGTATTGCCATAGGTTTTGTTGAGTTGATGAATTTTCGCGCCTTTCTTTGATTATAAAGTGGCAGCATCAAATTTATGCGTTTTAAAACTTCTGGGCTTTTATGCGTGAAGGGAACAAAACCTCGTAACGATTTTGATAAAGAATAAGGAAGATCCAATTCCGACGCCTTCAGTGACGGTTAGGTCATTGCTTTTACTAATGCGAGCTCAAACAACTCATTATGGCCTGGAAGCGACTAAAACAGAAACTGATATTTAGAACAGAGAAGGCACTAGACGAGTAAAAAGTAAAATCAGGTGGAAACAGTGGCCCCATTAATGCTGGCAAATAATTCCGCATTCGGCAAAGCGTAGTAATAGGCAATGAGGATGGTTAGATAACACGTCTGGCTCAAACCATCTGCCAATTAACACAGAGGAGGCAAATGAGGCAAACCTGTGCTGCGCCTCTGGTGCCATGACAGCTTTCGCAGCGCCTAGATTGGTGTATACAATCAAAAAGCGGTGTTGAGCACTATTGTGGAGGAGAAAATCTAGCTTCTATCATTAGCTATCGAGCAGTTGTCAACCTGCTCAGTGTTAATTGTTTAGCACTGCTTAACTCTCGAGGGCTTCGAGTTTGACACCTATTCCTGGGCGGTGCAGAGTGCAAGCTTATGTGGATAATGAGCACTGAATTACAATGGATGGGAAAAAGACAACCTCCTGCCTTAACTGATGGTCAATTTGCATACTTATTACCTCCGGTGGCAATAAGGTCGAATGCAAATTCGGTTTCGCAAACTCGAACAACGTTCTACTAAATGTCTACCAAAAGAAGGCAATAAAATTTGTCCGGCTAGGTTGCAGGAGCGTTGCGCCTTAAGCCCACAACCTGTGTCTGCCTATTTGTACTACGAGCCCTCTACGATAACACTCTCTAGATAATCACACCACCTCGGCTCAACTTCGGCTCATGGCCCCAAAAGGACAGTCACCCTTTACCAGCACTAACTATGGTTTTACCCCAGGAAACACGCTAGAAATCAATGCAATACAACAGAAAAGTTGGTTCCGGTCAGGGCTGAGAAAGCCATACCCTTGAAGTTTAAGAGGAATCTGAATAACGATGCGTGTCAAAGAGGTAATACGCTCGCCTTGATGTCCTAACCTTGATGTCCTGACTAGGCACGTCGACAATTGCGGCATCCCATTAACTCAAAGGCAAGCATGTCGTTTACTGGAGGTAATTGTGCTGAGGCAGCATAAAGCAATTTTCAAGATGAGCATCAAAGCTTGTTGAAATAAATTCATTTGGGTAGGAAGCAAAGCACTCTCACAACACTGAGCAATGTGTGCAAAACTGACGACAGATAAGAATCCACACCCACCACCAACCCTGACTGTATTTTTCTTACCGTAATTGTACCAAATCTACGTACCTTCCCAAACATTTACCGCCTTAAAGAAACATGCATTACTACCTAAGTGATTCGTTTTCCACCAGCATCAATCACAAATTGAAGGGAAATGCTCCTGCCATTCACAAATCAACTGCTTTCATCCAATGGGAGCAGCAACATTGCCCGACCGAGTTTATTGTTTTGCGATTGCAAAATTCGAGAACGAGTACCGCTCGTGACGTGATACTGCAACCTTTTGGTGCCTCAGCCCATGCGCCACGAAATAGTAATGCATTTACCATCAACGCCATCTTCACAGAGCCACTTGATTTTGTTCTTTCCCACAGGTACTTCGATGCATCATTCACTTTGGGATACTAGCGTTAAGTTCTTGATTTTAACTGCCTAAATGGACAGAGGTGGAGGTATTTGCCTTTCTACGACGGTAATGTGTCTAGTGGATTGCCTGGGATCGTCCGCTTTGAATCAAGAATGTTCCACCACAGCTCAGTGGCAACCCAATAATTAATATGCGCTACAATTACTGCTGTTGAATGAGAAAGAACGACAAGCTGCACATTCGTGTTCCTCCACATGGATTGACAAGTTCGAAGACTTGGTTCAAAACGCCTGTAACTTTTTTATAAATACGAGTAGGTTGATCGAGCAGCTGCCGTGGCGTGTGAACCCGGAGAAGAAGACAAGAGCAGAACACGAATTCAAGTTTGCCTGGTGGGAGGATTCTATAAATCACACATTTTTGACTTTGTTCAATTTAGAGCACAAGAGTATTCGCCCTTACTTGCTTACCTCCAAAGACTCACAAAAGTTCATCGATGGGTTTCCACAAGCAAGCAGGTGACAGTGCATGCCATACTTAACAAGTGAAGCGGAGGATTACACTATCATGAAAACCATAATAAACACAATTTTAACTGCGCGCACGTCTTCTTTAGGCCGGCAGCTATGACACAACGCTCGAAGGTAGGAATTGCAATTAACACTAGTCATGACTGCATACTGGTAACAGGACAGGGAACATTAACGAAGCAACACTACTTTCCACTTTGTTTTAAATTTGATTTGATGTTGAATCGAGCATCACAACCGAAGGCAAATAATCACACAAATGATGCTACTCATCTTCTGCAGAAAGAGAAGTGCCCTCGTGAAGCCTGGCATAGTGGCAAAAAGTTAATATGTGGGATCAGTGCTTTGGAAAACGCCCCAATTTTGCCACTTGATGGGGAAAATAATTCAAAATGTACCAATGTGCGTAACCTAAGCAACACCAGCAACAGATCCTATTGATTTGAAGGCGTATTAATTTGTGGATGTTTTTCCGTAACCTGGAACCATCCTCACGGCTATTATGAACGTGCCTTAAGGACGAAAAACGCTTTGCCATGGCATTTGAGAATTCGGGCTACTTTTGACCCAGGCACCAACACACTCAAGTGCTGGTTACTCGCTGCCTACTTGAATAAAATATAATCAAACGGTCTGGCGAAACCAACATTTTTGACGCCTTCTGCCTCGTCAAACTTTTAGACTAAAATTGAACGTCCCAGAATATTCGCATAAACAAATGGAAATAATGCAATGACTTACCATTGATAGGCGCCTAACAAGAGGATCGCAAGCCAATGTGACTTCACCTATGCTCTATTATTTATAAAACGGTTATTTGAGGTCGACTAGTCAGTCCATCAATGACCAGCTGAAATGACGACGCATTTTGATGATAACGCTCATTTCTTTAGCATGCATTTGAAATCCATCAAATGCAAGAAATTGGTGGTTCCTTCTTTCCAAACTAAACGTATGCTAGGCGTCGCAACAAAGATTCCTTAACGGGATTCTTCTTTGTCCTCTTCTGCTTCAAGTTAAAGACTTGCCTGGAATCCCTTTATATCCACAGAAGTCACGTTCACGCTTGCTCTAATTATAACCCTCCTAATAGTATCCGAACATTAAATTAACTATCAAATAGAGCTTCGCCATAAGGTTTTGCAAATAGCCAATGTTCACATCCGCTAATGATACAATCATCACTAAATGAGACAAAGATATCCTTTGCAAAATAAATGTGCACCCCCCAGAACAGTATTCGACAACACACTCGCATCATTTGCAGCGGATCTTCATGGTAAGGCCAATGCAAGCACCGTGAGTACCTGTCGCAAACTGAATTAACTCACCTTCAAAGAGGCAAACACAGCCCCAACAAGATATACAAAATGAATCCGCATTACACCGTCCAAACCTACACTACCAACAGTGATGCGAAGAGGGAAGGGCTTCTGCGGTTTAAGCGCGACCACTCCGTGGTTAAATTGGACTAAATGCCGGCAGTGAAGTACCCCCTTGTCTCTTACATTTCTTTCGTACATGTGCAAAATAAGGGAATCGGTGCCGATAGTGTCGAAGGCACTAAATCTTATTAGCGCCAGCCTATACCCACTCTGGAATAAAACGGGCAGAAGTTCATTGCAACAAAGCACACATGACCCTAAAATGTCCTTTCCACATGCTGATCAGAGCATCAATGGTTGAATAGCTGTCCCTATCGCTTGCAGTTCAAGGCGCAATACGAGTCAAATCCACCAGTAGCGTTGTATTTTAATAAGTTTTGGATTGAATTGAAACTGCTCGCTTAAGACTGGTTATACATCAAAGAGGACAAATGTACAGCGGATTGCATTTTCCGTAATCTCTTTTCCCTGCCCGAAAAAATGACTTCCGCTGAAGTAAGATACCTAGCCCTTGATCCATGCGTGCGCTGTATCATGCACGCACTGGCCCAAGCTAAGAGGCGAGGCCTCTTTCTATCCGGCACCCATTCATGAAGCCGAAGTGGAAAGTGTAGCCAATTCACAGTCGGAAACATTAACATTTCGTTCTGAGACCTTGCAACTGCCACTGCAATACGCCATCTAAAACAATGCGCCATAGACTCAAGCCGATACTATCAATCATCCTTGCCCAGCAAACGACCTATTTTGCACATATGCGACGCAATGGGGTGATTGCTCATCCCAAGTGGCAGCAACCACCACCAAGGAAATACACTGCCTTAGGTTTTTTGACGTGCCCCCATTGGAATTGGCTGGGCACATTTTGATCAGGTGCTTGGCGTGGAGTAATGCAGGTAATAACAACTCCTCCTTGCTGTCTTCGCCAAACGAATGTTTGATTGCGTGCGAACTACAGCGCAGTGTTAGAGATCAGTTTGTGATAACGTGATAAGCATACCAACCACCCTCGAGAGAATCCTCATTACTTAGTCACTGCTGTTATCCAACTGCAAACTTGTAGAGTAAATTGTGAAAAAGCGTGCTCCTTAGATTGTTGAGTCGTCCTACAATGCCAGTCATTCAGACAATGTCGCGTCTGCAGACTCTTGAAAGCAAAGTCATTTATCCGCCTCGCAAGTCTGAAATCGGCTCACTTTGTGTTAAAAATACGCTCCTCATTTGCTCTCCTACTACTTTGCTCAGTGCCGTTTTTGGCGTTTGACCTCAAAATTCTGCCCATGCCAATGATGTCCGGCCGTTTTTTGTCCACAGAATGCTTGGCTCAGCCGACGTGACCGAAACTAAGGAATAAAAACGACACTGATTCGTCCACTAAAGGGTCTGTGATCTGAGATTTATAGCGTTGCGCAAGTAATTGGCACCCTACAGAGCTTCCGGCAGTGATTTGGTTTAGCCATATTGGCGAGGCAGCTTTGTGCACTAAAGCAGTATCCACCTACCAATTTGGGGTCGGTTGAAGACAGGGACTTGAGTTTCTTGGTCCGCAGCCACCTACCCTGCTCTGTCTTCAAGTCCCAGACTGCACATCGTCAGCCGTATGCATCGTGATTACATTGCCACCGATTGGTAGTCCGTTCAGTTCTGGCGGCTAGACTAAAAGACGTTGATGATTGGTAACTTGTCTGCATCCTTGCACGAACCTTTGAAGAAGCATTCGTGCCCGACTGTACTGGGTTTGATCTTCCTAATTTAAGACGGCCATAAAATGATGGCGCTGCGCGATGCAAGCTGCAGTCACATAAATGACGCATCGAACCTTCTTTGAAATCCCATGGCACATCGAGTGGATTCGAGAGGATGGTGTGGTCACTAAGATAAGCTACAGCCCAATTGCTTGAAAATGGGTGAATTGCAGTAGACGAAATGTGGTGAGGATTATAATTTTGGAGAGCACGTTACACCACAACTGTACAGGAGATCATCTTAAATGCGCAGGCGAAAGTATTGCAAACTTCCAAAGAGCTAACATACACTTTCAATCGGAAACGTGTCTTAATGTATAAACGAATAAGTAATAATTTCATTAAAGGCAATAAATATTTTATAGGATGGACAAAACCCACTTGTTTGGACGCATTGGAGAACAGAGCAAACAGTTAACCCTAATATTACCCACAAAGTACGTGCCTGAATAATAGCTCAAGAAGAGTTGCAAAGAGTAGCATGTTGAGCAGAACTGGAGCAAGGCCAAGCCGAGGTCAATCTGCGCGCGATTCTCAAAGCTTTTAATTCTCAGCTTTCACATCTAACTGACGGTAAATCTGGCAAAGACGTGGCCGTTTTAGTGCAGCTACGACTGCGCGCTTGCAGAAACGATTGAAGTTTATAGGAACTCCTTGTATACTTACGAAGCTCAGCAGAGTGAAGGGTCTTTACTCACTTGACTGTACAGTGTGTTCCAAGCCTCTGCAAAGGAAGAGCATGACGAGTAAACGTGCTCTTCAATAAGTGAGTCCGACAAACTATGGAGCACGCACGTGGATGGTTTAGGTGGATGTGATTCATCATTGCTTCCCATGTTGGATGGTCCTCGTAACACTCTAGGCAGTAAAACGCACGTCTGATGACGCCTTGATTTGAATTGCTGTAGTGCAGGAAGGTATGCATTTGTGGAAGCTTGTGGGTCCAAAGGCGTGCCGAGGCTGTCAAATGCTTTCCAGCTAACTTAAATCAAGCATCAGCAAGCTCACCCATATGACCTTTAATGTAGTGCTGCATGAGTAGTTTGAAACTCCCGAATTGCTTGGGACACAAAACGCACACATTGTGCAGCGAGGCTTGTAACATGGCAAGACAAAATTTTGCGTTACCGTCAACAAGCATGTGAAGGTAGTGCAAGGGTAATGAAGGCATTGGTCAAAATTGCTCACCTCTTTGGTGCACGAGGAGTCCTCTGATCGTTTCTTACATTCTTAAGCAAATCGCGCAGCATGCGGCCAAGCATTCTTGAACACGTTTGAATATGTGAAAAAAAAGTGTTCAACAAGTTGTTAAAAAGACACACAAGTCATGAACCAAATTACTCTATGCAAATCAGTAGGATTCCTGAATTACTTGCTCAAATTAAGCATGTGACCAAGTTTTCAAGTGCTTTGAAAAGATGAATGGGGCTTACCGTGATGCTCGCTTGCCATGTATGCCCGATACAGGAGGGCGCTGGAGTAACCCTTGAGGCATTGTTGACAAAAGAAATTGTCCATTTGAGCTCTGAGTGTAGTGCAATGTTTAAATAACCTTGCAGTACTTCTTGAACTGTGGGGTAGTGCTGCGAGAGAGGACTCAGCTGAAGCCTAGATAAGGCTTAAATATGGCTTGAACACAAGTAACCACCATTCACCATATCGCTCCGCATTCTAGGGAGCTAGAACTCAAGTGAAATGGCTCAATATGGTTCGCTGCCATGACGAGAACCAGGCCTTCATGTATTTCTTGAAAAAATCGCATCTCCAATCCGAAGCTAGTGTGCGATAATTTTCTTGAAGGCCTTAAAGAGCACTCAATCGGCACCTTGGGAATAAGTCTCGTACTTGTGCTTGCCCTCTGCTTGTTGTCTGATGGCCTGGTGCGCTTAACTGTGATTTGCTGCTCCACTCGTTAGTTTGTAAACTGCAAGTTAGCTCACCTGCTTGTCGACCAAATCGAGGTGTTTGCGTTGATATCACATAGAATAAGGAGGCAATTTAGGAGATGATGTACAATATCTCATGTGTTTAGGAAGTTCGACAGTGGTTCTTTGGCCATGAAGATGAGACTGCATGTAGTCTGCAAGATTGCCCTCAGTGTGGTGTCGGATTGGGTAAAGTTAGTCTCATGCACTCTGCGCCACCATCTTTAACCATTAACAGCGCCACTGCCAGGCACGACTGCTGGTTCTGCCCAACTTCTACGCGTCGCTTGGGCCTTCAGAGGCTACTTCGTGAGTCGTTCCAATTGATGGAACTGTTCCATTACTAAAGTAAGAAAATTGAATTGGTGCATGCCAATCGCCATTGAGGGCTCGAGCCGGAACTGTGATGCAACAACCACAAGTGCGTGCGGCTACCTGAGTTAAAGTCTGAACGCAAGATCTTTGTGATCCTTGCAATCGTTTCGATGGTTGGCAATTGAACAGTGAGTCTGGTTGCATCAGAGTTCACTAAGACCGCGGACATAGATAGTGTAGACAGTTTCTTACTGTGAATGAGCAATGCAGCCTGGATGTAGCTCCCTTCCTTTTTTTACCTCAAACTAGTAGTGGCATTACTCGACTGCAGCATAGTCGACCCAAGCGTAGCAATCTAAATTAGGCTTTTGCATACTTTGCTCAATGAGAAGCAATAGGCTGGATCGACTACTACGATTTCCGCTAGTGATTGCTTTTGCTGATTCTCTTCCTTTTCATGGCATAGACCTACAAGCTCGGTTCTGTCAATGACCCGTCGCTATCCCTGCGATCGATGCTGCTCCAAGAAGGCTGAATGTCCAATAATGCAGGAATCGCAAAACAGACTTCAAGTAGAAACTCGGAACACGCTACCTTCATTTCCCCTACTACCAATTATTTTGATATTACTTTTCCATGCTCCAATTACGCGATTGGTCAAAAAGTAGATTGAAGTGACATAGACTCCATTTGTACTATTGGATCATGCCAAAGCGTGTTGCCAGTTGATAGTGGAGAGGGTAAGGAGACCTTAAGAGGAGGTTGCCTCCTAACCTCACTATGTTACATGCATCGGCTTGGTATTCCTGCAAGGTCATTGTAATTAAATGCACTACAAATCATTGGAATCAGATAAAAGGACCAAAGACGTGATTAATGTTACCATTCCTGCTGCTCGCCACCATTTAGTATCCTCAACGTACACCGCCAATGACAGATTTAAAACAAATGAACGAGGCGTTGATGTGGTGGCATGAAAGAAAGAAGCGAGAGGAGGAGAAGATTAGAGCCTGATTTCGCATACTCATAGAGTGGAAAGTGCAGAGATGCCATTTGTGGTATTCATCACATGTGGCTCAATGATGCATCCCTCGGTTCTGTCGCCTCCGTATATCCTTTCAAGATGGAAGAGGATGGACTAACTAAATGGGTTGTATTGCTACGTTTGAACTCCGAGAGATGGCAGGATGGGCCAGGTTACTCTAGCAGAGCAATGTCCGCATCAATAGGACACTTCTTCTTCTTAGGTGGTGGTGGGGAGCCCAGAATCAACGAAGCAGTGGTGCAGTATTTTGACGTTCCGGTCAATCATTAATTATGTTGAGTATCGAATGCGTAACAGCCGCATTCTGTACCCACCTGTCATTAGCCCGCTGATGAAGCAACTGTGCGCTACCATTGCTTCGATGGACAGGTGTCTGCGTGCCATTCGTGACAGTAACAGTAGAAGGTAGCTAACACGTCTCATTGCTGGTTATGCCATGAGTGAGACAAAGTGGTGAAACCAAAACAAGCTTAGAGACTCCACTTCTTACTTATCACTAGATGACGATGATTCTACGGTGGAAAGAGAGTTGCCGCATGATCCTTGTCAAATTTTAAGAACTACTTAAGCAAACTTGTGTATGGCATATGAGCTGGCATAACGAGGCACCCAGTGTATAGTCTCCATTAAAGAGTAATGCTGTGGTTGATTTTCACCACACTATTGCATTCTCTGGGTCACCTACGGAGACGATGAACACCAACCGACATTCGACTGTCTCGCTAAAGGAAATGATAGTCAAGTTGGGAAGGTCAAGTTAACAAACTGTCACGTATTTCAAGAGGTATGCCAGGGCACCGCTGATGACAATGCAGCTAAAAAGTACACAGGCAAAACAGACACTGCC
This sequence comes from Taenia pisiformis, assembly GCA_023968675.1. Taxonomy (NCBI): domain Eukaryota; kingdom Metazoa; phylum Platyhelminthes; class Cestoda; order Cyclophyllidea; family Taeniidae; genus Taenia; species Taenia pisiformis. The sequence continues at coordinate 888 of JAJOLY010000071.1, read as the reverse complement.
TGCACCGCATTCCTAACCATATAGGTAGGTATGGCTTGCCTGTTTGAGATGCGTGGTGGAATAGCATTTATCCATTCCTTCCCCATTCGCAATCTCTCGAAATGTGTTTAGGGAGTGCAGACAAATGTTTGCCATCCGCTGGTGGAGTCGATCATGTTCGATTCTTTCTTAATCCTGAGTTCGACGTTGTTTTCAAAGGGCTTAATAAATTTGGCATTGATACTTCTCTCATAACCATCGCTGATTTGGTGACACATGCTATCTGTGCTGAGGAAGGTAAGTCCATTAACATTTGAGAAGAAGCCTTTGCAGTTAGGTACCTGGGATGAATAAACTGTTCTAGCCAACTGTGTCTTTTGACATAACAGAGCTACAACAAAAACAGATACCTCTTTGGAGGTGATTCAATCGTTCTTTGGTATTTTGCCCCTTGAATGCCAGTTTATAGAGGTGCTTAGGTAGTCATTGTAGTTCCTGCTTTCTTCTCCCCAGTTTAATAGATTTTCAGCCCGGAATAAGAGAAACCAGACCTTGTCAGCCCATCGGATTAAAAATTATGGCGATTAGCTTAATATACCCTAGGAGGCAGTCTAAGTACAATGGAGCGAATCTCTAATCAAACCTCTTGCTCTACTGTGAGGGGAGAGTAAATGGGTGTACACTGGTGCATACTGGTCTTTCTACGCATTATGTGAATGATGGGCCTTGTGTGGATGGGAAGACGAGGAGCCAGCGAGCAAGTGGTGGGTGAAGATGTAGATGGTGATGCGAAGATTAAGGTTTGGCATGCGTTTCCTCAATTGAGGCGCCTTATTGGCTTTAAGGAGTTTGGTTTTCAATGCTTTAGCAAAAAGTAAGAGCTATCTTTTCACTGCAAAGCGATGTGCA
>JAJOLY010000070.1:0-26564 GCA_023968675.1 Taenia pisiformis | reverse complement strand
CATGGCCACAATCGCTCAAAGCGTGCCTACTTGCGCCCACCGTCCTAGTCAAATGTATGCAACTAAGGCATTAACCTTTCTTCCACAACTAGCACTATCCACGCTTGTGCTAAGCAATTCCTCACATTGCGAATGCCTCCTCTCCTCACTGACACTGCTCTTACTAGCCTCACTCAACGGCTTTACTCTAACTACACAACACTCTCTCATTTCCACTCGCTACCTATTTACCACTTACTCGCCTGACGCTTACCGCATTCTCGCTTTGCATCAGCCGCTCCTAGGTGTTATCTTAATATAGTTACAATCGCTCTAAGCGTGCTTACTTGCACCCTCTTTTATAACCAAATGTATGCCTTCTACCCCTTAGCCTCCATTTTACCACTAGCACTAATGGCGTCTGCGCTAAGCCATTCATTACATTGCAAATGCCTGCTCTCCCATGCTGACGCGCCTCTTACTACCCTCATTCAACGGCTTCACTCTAACTACACACCTCAGTTAAAGTAGCGCTGGCTCCCTATTTATCGCTTACTCGCCTAACGCTTACTGCATTCTCTCTCTGCATCAGCAGTTCCCAAATGCTGACCTCACCCCATGGCCACAATCGCTCATAGCGTGCCTACTTGCGCCCTGCGTTGTGGTCACATGTATGCAACCTAGGCATTAACCTCCCTTTCACAACTGGCACTTGCCGCCCGTGTGCTAAGCCATTACTTACATTGCAAATGCCTTCTCTACTTACTGACACTGCTCCCAATATCCACATCGCACGCCTTTGCTCTAACTACACATCACTTTCTATGTTCCATGCGCCACCTATTTATCACTTACTCGCCTAACGCTTACCTCATTCGTTCTCTGCATTAGCCGTTCCCAAGTGCCAAACCTACTCCATGGCCACAATCGCTCAAAGCGTGCCTACTTGCGCCCACCGTCCTAGTCAAATGTATGCAACTAAGGCATTAACCTTTCTTCCACAACTAGCACTATCCACGCTTGTGCTAAGCAATTCCTCACATTGCGAATGCCTCCTCTCCTCACTGACACTGCTCTTACTAGCCTCACTCAACGGCTTTACTCTAACTACACAACACTCTCTCATTTCCACTCGCTACCTATTTACCACTTACTCGCCTGACGCTTACCGCATTCTCGCTTTGCATCAGCCGCTCCTAGGTGTTATCCTAATATAGTTACAATCGCTCTAAGCGTGCTTACTTGCACCCTCTTTTATAACCAAATGTATGCCTTCTACCCCTTAGCCTCCATTTTACCACTAGCACTAATGGCGTCTGCGCTAAGCCATTCATTACATTGCAAATGCCTGCTCCCATGCTGACGCGCCTCTTACTACCCTCATTCAACGGCTTCACTCTAACTACACCTCAGTTAAAGTAGCGCTGGCTCCCTATTTATCGCTTACTCGCCTAACGCTTACTGCATTCTCTCTCTGCATCAGCAGTTCCCAAATGCTGACCTCACCCCATGGCCACAATCGCTCATAGCGTGCCTACTTGCGCCCTGCGTTGTGGTCACATGTATGCAACCTAGGCATTAACCTCCCTTTCACAACTGGCACTTGCCGCCCGTGTGCTAAGCCATTACTTACATTGCAAATGCCTTCTCTACTTACTGACACTGCTCCCAATATCCACATCGCACGCCTTTGCTCTAACTACACATCACTTTCTATGTTCCATGCGCCACCTATTTATCACTTACTCGCCTAACGCTTACCTCATTCGTTCTCGCATTAGCCGTTCCCAAGTGCCAAACCTACTCCATGGCCACAATCGCTCAAAGCGTGCCTACTTGCGCCCACCGTCCTAGTCAAATGTATGCAACTAAGGCATTAACCTTTCTTCCACAACTAGCACTATCCACGCTTGTGCTAAGCAATTCCTCACATTGCGAATGCCTCCTCTCCTCACTGACACTGCTCTTACTAGCCTCACTCAACGGCTTTACTCTAACTACACAACACTCTCTCATTTCCACTCGCTACCTATTTACCACTTACTCGCCTGACGCTTACCGCATTCTCGCTTTGCATCAGCCGCTCCTAGGTGTTTCTTAATCATAGTTACAATCGCTCTAAGCGTGCTTACTTGCACCCTCTTTTATAACCAAATGTATGCCTTCTACCCCTTAGCCTCCATTTTACCACTAGCACTAATGGCGTCTGCGCTAAGCCATTCATTACATTGCAAATGCCTGCTCTCCCATGCTGACGCGCCTCTTACTACCCTCATTCAACGGCTTCACTCTAACACCTCAGTTAAAGTAGCGCTGGCTCCCTATTTATCGCTTACTCGCCTAACGCTTACTGCATTCTCTCTCTGCATCAGCAGTTCCCAAATGCTGACCTCACCCCATGGCCACAATCGCTCATAGCGTGCCTACTTGCGCCCTGCGTTGTGGTCACATGTATGCAACCTAGGCATTAACCTCCCTTTCACAACTGGCACTTGCCGCCCGTGTGCTAAGCCATTACTTACATTGCAAATGCCTTCTCTACTTACTGACACTGCTCCCAATATCCACATCGCACGCCTTTGCTCTAACTACACATCACTTTCTATGTTCCATGCGCCACCTATTTATCACTTACTCGCCTAACGCTTACCTCATTCGTTCTCTGCATTAGCCGTTCCCAAGTGCCAAACCTACTCCATGGCCACAATCGCTCAAAGCGTGCCTACTTGCGCCCACCGTCCTAGTCAAATGTATGCAACTAAGGCATTAACCTTTCTTCCACAACTAGCACTATCCACGCTTGTGCTAAGCAATTCCTCACATTGCGAATGCCTCCTCTCCTCACTGACACTGCTCTTACTAGCCTACTCAACGGCTTTACTCTAACTACACAACACTCTCTCATTTCCACTCGCTACCTATTTACCACTTACTCGCCTGACGCTTACCGCATTCTCGCTTTGCATCAGCCGCTCCTAGGTGTTATCTAATCATAGTTACAATCGCTCTAAGCGTGCTTACTTGCACCCTCTTTTATAACCAAATGTATGCCTTCTACCCCTTAGCCTCCATTTTACCACTAGCACTAATGGCGTCTGCGCTAAGCCATTCATTACATTGCAAATGCCTGCTCTCCCATGCTGACGCGCCTCTTACTACCCTCATTCAACGGCTTCACTCTAACTACACACCTCAGTTAAAGTAGCGCTGGCTCCCTATTTATCGCTTACTCGCCTAACGCTTACTGCATTCTCTCTCTGCATCAGCAGTTCCCAAATGCTGACCTCACCCCATGGCCACAATCGCTCATAGCGTGCCTACTTGCGCCCTGCGTTGTGGTCACATGTATGCAACCTAGGCATTAACCTCCCTTTCACAACTGGCACTTGCCGCCCGTGTGCTAAGCCATTACTTACATTGCAAATGCCTTCTCTACTTACTGACACTGCTCCCAATATCCACATCGCACGCCTTTGCTCTAACTACACATCACTTTCTATGTTCCATGCGCCACCTATTATCACTTACTCGCCTAACGCTTACCTCATTCGTTCTCTGCATTAGCCGTTCCCAAGTGCCAAACCTACTCCATGGCCACAATCGCTCAAAGCGTGCCTACTTGCGCCCACCGTCCTAGTCAAATGTATGCAACTAAGGCATTAACCTTTCTTCCACAACTAGCACTATCCACGCTTGTGCTAAGCAATTCCTCACATTGCGAATGCCTCCTCTCCTCACTGACACTGCTCTTACTAGCCTCACTCAACGGCTTTACTCTAACTACACAACACTCTCTCATTTCCACTCGCTACCTATTTACCACTTACTCGCCTGACGCTTACCGCATTCTCGCTTTGCATCAGCCGCTCCTAGGTGTTATCTAATCATAGTTACAATCGCTCTAAGCGTGCTTACTTGCACCCTCTTTTATAACAAATGTATGCCTTCTACCCCTTAGCCTCCATTTTACCACTAGCACTAATGGCGTCTGCGCTAAGCCATTCATTACATTGCAAATGCCTGCTCTCCCATGCTGACGCGCCTCTTACTACCCTCATTCAACGGCTTCACTCTAACTACACACCTCAGTTAAAGTAGCGCTGGCTCCCTATTTATCGCTTACTCGCCTAACGCTTACTGCATTCTCTCTCTGCATCAGCAGTTCCCAAATGCTGACCTCACCCCATGGCCACAATCGCTCATAGCGTGCCTACTTGCGCCCTGCGTTGTGGTCACATGTATGCAACCTAGGCATTAACCTCCCTTTCACAACTGGCACTTGCCGCCCGTGTGCTAAGCCATTACTTACATTGCAAATGCCTTCTCTACTTACTGACACTGCTCCCAATATCCACATCGCACGCCTTTGCTCTAACTACACATCACTTTCTATGTTCCATGCGCCACCTATTTATCACTTACTCGCCTAACGCTTACCTCATTCGTTCTCTGCATTAGCCGTTCCCAAGTGCCAAACCTACTCCATGGCCACAATCGCTCAAAGCGTGCCTACTTGCGCCCACCGTCCTAGTCAAATGTATGCAACTAAGGCATTAACCTTTCTTCCACAACTAGCACTATCCACGCTTGTGCTAAGCAATTCCTCACATTGCGAATGCCTCCTCTCCTCACTGACACTGCTCTTACTAGCCTACTCAACGGCTTTACTCTAACTACACAACACTCTCTCATTTCCACTCGCTACCTATTTACCACTTACTCGCCTGACGCTTACCGCATTCTCGCTTTGCATCAGCCGCTCCTAGGTGTTATTCCTAATATAGTTACAATCGCTCTAAGCGTGCTTACTTGCACCCTCTTTTATAACCAAATGTATGCCTTCTACCCCTTAGCCTCCATTTTACCACTAGCACTAATGGCGTCTGCGCTAAGCCATTCATTACATTGCAAATGCCTGCTCCCATGCTGACGCGCCTCTTACTACCCTCATTCAACGGCTTCACTCTAACTACACACCTCAGTTAAAGTAGCGCTGGCTCCTATTATCGCTTACTCGCCTAACGCTTACTGCATTCTCTCTCTGCATCAGCAGTTCCCAAATGCTGACCTCACCCCATGGCCACAATCGCTCATAGCGTGCCTACTTGCGCCCTGCGTTGTGGTCACATGTATGCAACCTAGGCATTAACCTCCCTTTCACAACTGGCACTTGCCGCCCGTGTGCTAAGCCATTACTTACATTGCAAATGCCTTCTCTACTTACTGACACTGCTCCCAATATCCACATCGCACGCCTTTGCTCTAACTACACATCACTTTCTATGTTCCATGCGCCACCTATTTATCACTTACTCGCCTAACGCTTACCTCATTCGTTCTCTGCATTAGCCGTTCCCAAGTGCCAAACCTACTCCATGGCCACAATCGCTCAAAGCGTGCCTACTTGCGCCCACCGTCCTAGTCAAATGTATGCAACTAAGGCATTAACCTTTCTTCCACAACTAGCACTATCCACGCTTGTGCTAAGCAATTCCTCACATTGCGAATGCCTCCTCTCCTCACTGACACTGCTCTTACTAGCCTTACTCAACGGCTTTACTCTAACTACACAACACTCTCTCATTTCCACTCGCTACCTATTTACCACTTACTCGCCTGACGCTTACCGCATTCTCGCTTTGCATCAGCCGCTCCTAGGTGTTATTCTAATCATAGTTACAATCGCTCTAAGCGTGCTTACTTGCACCCTCTTTTATAACCAAATGTATGCCTTCTACCCCTTAGCCTCCATTTTACCACTAGCACTAATGGCGTCTGCGCTAAGCCATTCATTACATTGCAAATGCCTGCTCTCCCATGCTGACGCGCCTCTTACTACCCTCATTCAACGGCTTCACTCTAACTACACACCTCAGTTAAAGTAGCGCTGGCTCCCTATTTATCGCTTACTCGCCTAACGCTTACTGCATTCTCTCTCTGCATCAGCAGTTCCCAAATGCTGACCTCACCCCATGGCCACAATCGCTCATAGCGTGCCTACTTGCGCCCTGCGTTGTGGTCACATGTATGCAACCTAGGCATTAACCTCCCTTTCACAACTGGCACTTGCCGCCCGTGTGCTAAGCCATTACTTACATTGCAAATGCCTTCTCTACTTACTGACACTGCTCCCAATATCCACATCGCACGCCTTTGCTCTAACTACACATCACTTTCTATGTTCCATGCGCCACCTATTTATCACTTACTCGCCTAACGCTTACCTCATTCGTTCTCTGCATTAGCCGTTCCCAAGTGCCAAACCTACTCCATGGCCACAATCGCTCAAAGCGTGCCTACTTGCGCCCACCGTCCTAGTCAAATGTATGCAACTAAGGCATTAACCTTTCTTCCACAACTAGCACTATCCACGCTTGTGCTAAGCAATTCCTCACCACATTGCGAATGCCTCTCTCCTCACTGACACTGCTCTTACTAGCCTACTCAACGGCTTTACTCTAACTACACAACACTCTCTCATTTCCACTCGCTACCTATTTACCACTTACTCGCCTGACGCTTACCGCATTCTCGCTTTGCATCAGCCGCTCCTAGGTGTTATTCTAATCATAGTTACAATCGCTCTAAGCGTGCTTACTTGCACCCTCTTTTATAACCAAATGTATGCCTTCTACCCCTTAGCCTCCATTTTACCACTAGCACTAATGGCGTCTGCGCTAAGCCATTCATTACATTGCAAATGCCTGCTCTCCCATGCTGACGCGCCTCTTACTACCCTCATTCAACGGCTTCACTCTAACTACACACCTCAGTTAAAGTAGCGCTGGCTCCCTATTTATCGCTTACTCGCCTAACGCTTACTGCATTTTCTCTCTGCATCAGCAGTTCCCAAATGCTGACCTCACCCCATGGCCACAATCGCTCATAGCGTGCCTACTTGCGCCCTGCGTTGTGGTCACATGTATGCAACCTAGGCATTAACCTCCCTTTCACAACTGGCACTTGCCCGTGTGCTAAGCCATTACTTACATTGCAAATGCCTTCTCTACTTACTGACACTGCTCCCAATATCCACATCGCACGCCTTTGCTCTAACACATCACTTTCTATGTTCCATGCGCCACCTATTTATCACTTACTCGCCTAACGCTTACCTCATTCGTTCTCTGCATTAGCCGTTCCCAAGTGCCAAACCTACTCCATGGCCACAATCGCTCAAAGCGTGCCTACTTGCGCCCACCGTCCTAGTCAAATGTATGCAACTAAGGCATTAACCTTTCTTCCACAACTAGCACTATCCACGCTTGTGCTAAGCAATTCCTCACATTGCGAATGCCTCCTCTCCTCACTGACACTGCTCTTACTAGCCTACTCAACGGCTTTACTCTAACTACACAACACTCTCTCATTTCCACTCGCTACCTATTTACCACTTACTCGCCTGACGCTTACCGCATTCTCGCTTTGCATCAGCCGCTCCTAGGTGTTATTCCTAATCATAGTTACAATCGCTCTAAGCGTGCTTACTTGCACCCTCTTTTATAACCAAATGTATGCCTTCTACCCCTTAGCCTCCATTTTACCACTAGCACTAATGGCGTCTGCGCTAAGCCATTCATTACATTGCAAATGCCTGCTCTCCCATGCTGACGCGCCTCTTACTACCCTCATTCAACGGCTTCACTCTAACTACACACCTCAGTTAAAGTAGCGCTGGCTCCCTATTTATCGCTTACTCGCCTAACGCTTACTGCATTCTCTCTGCATCAGCAGTTCCCAAATGCTGACCTCACCCCATGGCCACAATCGCTCATAGCGTGCCTACTTGCGCCCTGCGTTGTGGTCACATGTATGCAACCTAGGCATTAACCTCCCTTTCACAACTGGCACTTGCCGCCCGTGTGCTAAGCCATTACTTACATTGCAAATGCCTTCTCTACTTACTGACACTGCTCCCAATATCCACATCGCACGCCTTTGCTCTAACTACACATCACTTTCTATGTTCCATGCGCCACCTATTTATCACTTACTCGCCTAACGCTTACCTCATTCGTTCTCTGCATTAGCCGTTCCCAAGTGCCAAACCTACTCCATGGCCACAATCGCTCAAAGCGTGCCTACTTGCGCCCACCGTCCTAGTCAAATGTATGCAACTAAGGCATTAACCTTTCTTCCACAACTAGCACTATCCACGCTTGTGCTAAGCAATTCCTCACATTGCGAATGCCTCCTCTCCTCACTGACACTGCTCTTACTAGCCTACTCAACGGCTTTACTCTAACTACACAACACTCTCTCATTTCCACTCGCTACCTATTACCACTTACTCGCCTGACGCTTACCGCATTCTCGCTTTGCATCAGCCGCTCCTAGGTGTTATTCCTAATCATAGTTACAATCGCTCTAAGCGTGCTTACTTGCACCCTCTTTTATAACCAAATGTATGCCTTCTACCCCTTAGCCTCCATTTTACCACTAGCACTAATGGCGTCTGCGCTAAGCCATTCATTACATTGCAAATGCCTGCTCTCCCATGCTGACGCGCCTCTTACTACCCTCATTCAACGGCTTCACTCTAACTACACACCTCAGTTAAAGTAGCGCTGGCTCCCTATTTATCGCTTACTCGCCTAACGCTTACTGCATTCTCTCTCTGCATCAGCAGTTCCCAAATGCTGACCTCACCCCATGGCCACAATCGCTCATAGCGTGCCTACTTGCGCCCTGCGTTGTGGTCACATGTATGCAACCTAGGCATTAACCTCCCTTTCACAACTGGCACTTGCCGCCCGTGTGCTAAGCCATTACTTACATTGCAAATGCCTTCTCTACTTACTGACACTGCTCCCAATATCCACATCGCACGCCTTTGCTCTAACTACACATCACTTTCTATGTTCCATGCGCCACCTATTTATCACTTACTCGCCTAACGCTTACCTCATTCGTTCTCTGCATTAGCCGTTCCCAAGTGCCAAACCTACTCCATGGCCACAATCGCTCAAAGCGTGCCTACTTGCCCACCGTCCTAGTCAAATGTATGCAACTAAGGCATTAACCTTTCTTCCACAACTAGCACTATCCACGCTTGTGCTAAGCAATTCCTCACATTGCGAATGCCTCCTCTCCTCACTGACACTGCTCTTACTAGCCTCACTCAACGGCTTTACTCTAACTACACAACACTCTCTCATTTCCACTCGCTACCTATTTACCACTTACTCGCCTGACGCTTACCGCATTCTCGCTTTGCATCAGCCGCTCCTAGGTGTTATTCTAATCATAGTTACAATCGCTCTAAGCGTGCTTACTTGCACCCTCTTTTATAACCAAATGTATGCCTTCTACCCCTTAGCCTCCATTTTACCACTAGCACTAATGGCGTCTGCGCTAAGCCATTCATTACATTGCAAATGCCTGCTCTCCCATGCTGACGCGCCTCTTACTACCCTCATTCAACGGCTTCACTCTAACTACACACCTCAGTTAAAGTAGCGCTGGCTCCCTATTTATCGCTTACTCGCCTAACGCTTACTGCATTCTCTCTCTGCATCAGTTCCCAAATGCTGACCTCACCCCATGGCCACAATCGCTCATAGCGTGCCTACTTGCGCCCTGCGTTGTGGTCACATGTATGCAACCTAGGCATTAACCTCCCTTTCACAACTGGCACTTGCCGCCCGTGTGCTAAGCCATTACTTACATTGCAAATGCCTTCTCTACTTACTGACACTGCTCCCAATATCCACATCGCACGCCTTTGCTCTAACTACACATCACTTTCTATGTTCCATGCGCCACCTATTTATCACTTACTCGCCTAACGCTTACCTCATTCGTTCTCTGCATTAGCCGTTCCCAAGTGCCAAACCTACTCCATGGCCACAATCGCTCAAAGCGTGCCTACTTGCGCCCACCGTCCTAGTCAAATGTATGCAACTAAGGCATTAACCTTTCTTCCACAACTAGCACTATCCACGCTTGTGCTAAGCAATTCCTCACATTGCGAATGCCTCCTCTCCTCACTGACACTGCTCTTACTAGCCTACTCAACGGCTTTACTCTAACTACACAACACTCTCTCATTTCCACTCGCTACCTATTTACCACTTACTCGCCTGACGCTTACCGCATTCTCGCTTTGCATCAGCCGCTCCTAGGTGTTATTCTAATCATAGTTACAATCGCTCTAAGCGTGCTTACTTGCACCCTCTTTTATAACCAAATGTATGCCTTCTACCCCTTAGCCTCCATTTTACCACTAGCACTAATGGCGTCTGCGCTAAGCCATTCATTACATTGCAAATGCCTGCTCTCCCATGCTGACGCGCCTCTTACTACCCTCATTCAACGGCTTCACTCTAACTACACACCTCAGTTAAAGTAGCGCTGGCTCCCTATTTATCGCTTACTCGCCTAACGCTTACTGCATTCTCTCTCTGCATCAGCAGTTCCCAAATGCTGACCTCACCCCATGGCCACAATCGCTCATAGCGTGCCTACTTGCGCCCTGCGTTGTGGTCACATGTATGCAACCTAGGCATTAACCTCCCTTTCACAACTGGCACTTGCCGCCCGTGTGCTAAGCCATTACTTACATTGCAAATGCCTTCTCTACTTACTGACACTGCTCCCAATATCCACATCGCACGCCTTTGCTCTAACTACACATCACTTTCTATGTTCCATGCGCCACCTATTTATCACTTACTCGCCTAACGCTTACCTCATTCGTTCTCTGCATTAGCCGTTCCCAAGTGCCAAACCTACTCCATGGCCACAATCGCTCAAAGCGTGCCTACTTGCGCCCACCGTCCTAGTCAAATGTATGCAACTAAGGCATTAACCTTTCTTCCACAACTAGCACTATCCACGCTTGTGCTAAGCAATTCCTCACATTGCGAATGCCTCCTCTCCTCACTGACACTGCTCTTACTAGCCTACTCAACGGCTTTACTCTAACTACACAACACTCTCTCATTTCCACTCGCTACCTATTTACCACTTACTCGCCTGACGCTTACCGCATTCTCGCTTTGCATCAGCCGCTCCTAGGTGTTATTCCTAATCATAGTTACAATCGCTCTAAGCGTGCTTACTTGCACCCTCTTTTATAACCAAATGTATGCCTTCTACCCTTAGCCTCCATTTTACCACTAGCACTAATGGCGTCTGCGCTAAGCCATTCATTACATTGCAAATGCCTGCTCTCCCATGCTGACGCGCCTCTTACTACCCTCATTCAACGGCTTCACTCTAACTACACACCTCAGTTAAAGTAGCGCTGGCTCCCTATTTATCGCTTACTCGCCTAACGCTTACTGCATTCTCTCTCTGCATCAGCAGTTCCCAAATGCTGACCTCACCCCATGGCCACAATCGCTCATAGCGTGCCTACTTGCGCCCTGCGTTGTGGTCACATGTATGCAACCTAGGCATTAACCTCCCTTTCACAACTGGCACTTGCCGCCCGTGTGCTAAGCCATTACTTACATTGCAAATGCCTTCTCTACTTACTGACACTGCTCCCAATATCCACATCGCACGCCTTTGCTCTAACTACACATCACTTTCTATGTTCCATGCGCCACCTATTTATCACTTACTCGCCTAACGCTTACCTCATTCGTTCTCTGCATTAGCCGTTCCCAAGTGCCAAACCTACTCCATGGCCACAATCGCTCAAAGCGTGCCTACTTGCGCCCACCGTCCTAGTCAAATGTATGCAACTAAGGCATTAACCTTTCTTCCACAACTAGCACTATCCACGCTTGTGCTAAGCAATTCCTCACATTGCGAATGCCTCCTCTCCTCACTGACACTGCTCTTACTAGCCTACTCAACGGCTTTACTCTAACTACACAACACTCTCTCATTTCCACTCGCTACCTATTTACCACTTACTCGCCTGACGCTTACCGCATTCTCGCTTTGCATCAGCCGCTCCTAGGTTATTCTAATCATAGTTACAATCGCTCTAAGCGTGCTTACTTGCACCCTCTTTTATAACCAAATGTATGCCTTCTACCCCTTAGCCTCCATTTTACCACTAGCACTAATGGCGTCTGCGCTAAGCCATTCATTACATTGCAAATGCCTGCTCTCCCATGCTGACGCGCCTCTTACTACCCTCATTCAACGGCTTCACTCTAACTACACACCTCAGTTAAAGTAGCGCTGGCTCCCTATTTATCGCTTACTCGCCTAACGCTTACTGCATTCTCTCTCTGCATCAGCAGTTCCCAAATGCTGACCTCACCCCATGGCCACAATCGCTCATAGCGTGCCTACTTGCGCCCTGCGTTGTGGTCACATGTATGCAACCTAGGCATTAACCTCCCTTTCACAACTGGCACTTGCCGCCCGTGTGCTAAGCCATTACTTACATTGCAAATGCCTTCTCTACTTACTGACACTGCTCCCAATATCCACATCGCACGCCTTTGCTCTAACTACACATCACTTTCTATGTTCCATGCGCCACCTATTTATCACTTACTCGCCTAACGCTTACCTCATTCGTTCTCTGCATTAGCCGTTCCCAAGTGCCAAACCTACTCCATGGCCACAATCGCTCAAAGCGTGCCTACTTGCGCCCACCGTCCTAGTCAAATGTATGCAACTAAGGCATTAACCTTTCTTCCACAACTAGCACTATCCACGCTTGTGCTAAGCAATTCCTCACATTGCGAATGCCTCCTCTCCTCACTGACACTGCTCTTACTAGCCTACTCAACGGCTTTACTCTAACTACACAACACTCTCTCATTTCCACTCGCTACCTATTTACCACTTACTCGCCTGACGCTTACCGCATTCTCGCTTTGCATCAGCCGCTCCTAGGTGTTATTCCTAATATAGTTACAATCGCTCTAAGCGTGCTTACTTGCACCCTCTTTTATAACCAAATGTATGCCTTCTACCCCTTAGCCTCCATTTTACCACTAGCACTAATGGCGTCTGCGCTAAGCCATTCATTACATTGCAAATGCCTGCTCTCCCATGCTGACGCGCCTCTTACTACCCTCATTCAACGGCTTCACTCTAACTACACACCTCAGTTAAAGTAGCGCTGGCTCCCTATTTATCGCTTACTCGCCTAACGCTTACTGCATTCTCTCTCTGCATCAGCAGTTCCCAAATGCTGACCTCACCCCATGGCCACAATCGCTCATAGCGTGCCTACTTGCGCCCTGCGTTGTGGTCACATGTATGCAACCTAGGCATTAACCTCCCTTTCACAACTGGCACTTGCCGCCCGTGTGCTAAGCCATTACTTACATTGCAAATGCCTTCTCTACTTACTGACACTGCTCCCAATATCCACATCGCACGCCTTTGCTCTAACTACACATCACTTTCTATGTTCCATGCGCCACCTATTTATCACTTACTCGCCTAACGCTTACCTCATTCGTTCTCTGCATTAGCCGTTCCCAAGTGCCAAACCTACTCCATGGCCACAATCGCTCAAAGCGTGCCTACTTGCGCCCACCGTCCTAGTCAAATGTATGCAACTAAGGCATTAACCTTTCTTCCACAACTAGCACTATCCACGCTTGTGCTAAGCAATTCCTCACATTGCGAATGCCTCCTCTCCTCACTGACACTGCTCTTACTAGCCTACTCAACGGCTTTACTCTAACTACACAACACTCTCTCATTTCCACTCGCTACCTATTTACCACTTACTCGCCTGACGCTTACCGCATTCTCGCTTTGCATCAGCCGCTCCTAGGTGTTATTCTAATCATAGTTACAATCGCTCTAAGCGTGCTTACTTGCACCCTCTTTTATAACCAAATGTATGCCTTCTACCCCTTAGCCTCCATTTTACCACTAGCACTAATGGCGTCTGCGCTAAGCCATTCATTACATTGCAAATGCCTGCTCTCCCATGCTGACGCGCCTCTTACTACCCTCATTCAACGGCTTCACTCTAACTACACACCTCAGTTAAAGTAGCGCTGGCTCCCTATTTATCGCTTACTCGCCTAACGCTTACTGCATTCTCTCTCTGCATCAGCAGTTCCCAAATGCTGACCTCACCCCATGGCCACAATCGCTCATAGCGTGCCTACTTGCGCCCTGCGTTGTGGTCACATGTATGCAACCTAGGCATTAACCTCCCTTTCACAACTGGCACTTGCCGCCCGTGTGCTAAGCCATTACTTACATTGCAAATGCCTTCTCTACTTACTGACACTGCTCCCAATATCCACATCGCACGCCTTTGCTCTAACTACACATCACTTTCTATGTTCCATGCGCCACCTATTTATCACTTACTCGCCTAACGCTTACCTCATTCGTTCTCTGCATTAGCCGTTCCCAAGTGCCAAACCTACTCCATGGCCACAATCGCTCAAAGCGTGCCTACTTGCGCCCACCGTCCTAGTCAAATGTATGCAACTAAGGCATTAACCTTTCTTCCACAACTAGCACTATCCACGCTTGTGCTAAGCAATTCCTCACATTGCGAATGCCTCCTCTCCTCACTGACACTGCTCTTACTAGCCTCACTCAACGGCTTTACTCTAACTACACAACACTCTCTCATTTCCACTCGCTACCTATTTACCACTTACTCGCCTGACGCTTACCGCATTCTCGCTTTGCATCAGCCGCTCCTAGGTGTTATTCCTAATCATAGTTACAATCGCTCTAAGCGTGCTTACTTGCACCCTCTTTTATAACCAAATGTATGCCTTCTACCCCTTAGCCTCCATTTTACCACTAGCACTAATGGCGTCTGCGCTAAGCCATTCATTACATTGCAAATGCCTGCTCTCCCATGCTGACGCGCCTCTTACTACCCTCATTCAACGGCTTCACTCTAACTACACACCTCAGTTAAAGTAGCGCTGGCTCCCTATTTATCGCTTACTCGCCTAACGCTTACTGCATTCTCTCTCTGCATCAGCAGTTCCCAAATGCTGACCTCACCCCATGGCCACAATCGCTCATAGCGTGCCTACTTGCGCCCTGCGTTGTGGTCACATGTATGCAACCTAGGCATTAACCTCCCTTTCACAACTGGCACTTGCCGCCCGTGTGCTAAGCCATTACTTACATTGCAAATGCCTTCTCTACTTACTGACACTGCTCCCAATATCCACATCGCACGCCTTTGCTCTAACTACACATCACTTTCTATGTTCCATGCGCCACCTATTTATCACTTACTCGCCTAACGCTTACCTCATTCGTTCTCTGCATTAGCCGTTCCCAAGTGCCAAACCTACTCCATGGCCACAATCGCTCAAAGCGTGCCTACTTGCGCCCACCGTCCTAGTCAAATGTATGCAACTAAGGCATTAACCTTTCTTCCACAACTAGCACTATCCACGCTTGTGCTAAGCAATTCCTCACATTGCGAATGCCTCCTCTCCTCACTGACACTGCTCTTACTAGCCTACTCAACGGCTTTACTCTAACTACACAACACTCTCTCATTTCCACTCGCTACCTATTTACCACTTACTCGCCTGACGCTTACCGCATTCTCGCTTTGCATCAGCCGCTCCTAGGTGTTTCCTAATATAGTTACAATCGCTCTAAGCGTGCTTACTTGCACCCTCTTTTATAACCAAATGTATGCCTTCTACCCCTTAGCCTCCATTTTACCACTAGCACTAATGGCGTCTGCGCTAAGCCATTCATTACATTGCAAATGCCTGCTCTCCCATGCTGACGCGCCTCTTACTACCCTCATTCAACGGCTTCACTCTAACTACACACCTCAGTTAAAGTAGCGCTGGCTCCCTATTTATCGCTTACTCGCCTAACGCTTACTGCATTCTCTCTCTGCATCAGCAGTTCCCAAATGCTGACCTCACCCATGGCCACAATCGCTCATAGCGTGCCTACTTGCGCCCTGCGTTGTGGTCACATGTATGCAACCTAGGCATTAACCTCCCTTTCACAACTGGCACTTGCCGCCCGTGTGCTAAGCCATTACTTACATTGCAAATGCCTTCTCTACTTACTGACACTGCTCCCAATATCCACATCGCACGCCTTTGCTCTAACTACACATCACTTTCTATGTTCCATGCGCCACCTATTTATCACTTACTCGCCTAACGCTTACCTCATTCGTTCTCTGCATTAGCCGTTCCCAAGTGCCAAACCTACTCCATGGCCACAATCGCTCAAAGCGTGCCTACTTGCGCCCACCGTCCTAGTCAAATGTATGCAACTAAGGCATTAACCTTCTTCCACAACTAGCACTATCCACGCTTGTGCTAAGCAATTCCTCACATTGCGAATGCCTCCTCTCCTCACTGACACTGCTCTTACTAGCCTTACTCAACGGCTTTACTCTAACTACACAACACTCTCTCATTTCCACTCGCTACCTATTTACCACTTACTCGCCTGACGCTTACCGCATTCTCGCTTTGCATCAGCCGCTCCTAGGTGTTATTTAATCATAGTTACAATCGCTCTAAGCGTGCTTACTTGCACCCTCTTTATAACCAAATGTATGCCTTCTACCCCTTAGCCTCCATTTTACCACTAGCACTAATGGCGTCTGCGCTAAGCCATTCATTACATTGCAAATGCCTGCTCTCCCATGCTGACGCGCCTCTTACTACCCTCATTCAACGGCTTCACTCTAACTACACACCTCAGTTAAAGTAGCGCTGGCTCCCTATTTATCGCTTACTCGCCTAACGCTTACTGCATTCTCTCTCTGCATCAGCAGTTCCCAAATGCTGACCTCACCCCATGGCCACAATCGCTCATAGCGTGCCTACTTGCGCCCTGCGTTGTGGTCACATGTATGCAACCTAGGCATTAACCTCCCTTTCACAACTGGCACTTGCCGCCCGTGTGCTAAGCCATTACTTACATTGCAAATGCCTTCTCTACTTACTGACACTGCTCCCAATATCCACATCGCACGCCTTTGCTCTAACTACACATCACTTTCTATGTTCCATGCGCCACCTATTTATCACTTACTCGCCTAACGCTTACCTCATTCGTTCTCTGCATTAGCCGTTCCCAAGTGCCAAACCTACTCCATGGCCACAATCGCTCAAAGCGTGCCTACTTGCGCCCACCGTCCTAGTCAAATGTATGCAACTAAGGCATTAACCTTTCTTCCACAACTAGCACTATCCACGCTTGTGCTAAGCAATTCCTCACATTGCGAATGCCTCCTCTCCTCACTGACACTGCTCTTACTAGCCTACTCAACGGCTTTACTCTAACTACACAACACTCTCTCATTTCCACTCGCTACCTATTTACCACTTACTCGCCTGACGCTTACCGCATTCTCGCTTTGCATCAGCCGCTCCTAGGTGTTATCCTAATCATAGTTACAATCGCTCTAAGCGTGCTTACTTGCACCCTCTTTTATAACCAAATGTATGCCTTCTACCCCTTAGCCTCCATTTTACCACTAGCACTAATGGCGTCTGCGCTAAGCCATTCATTACATTGCAAATGCCTGCTCCCATGCTGACGCGCCTCTTACTACCCTCATTCAACGGCTTCACTCTAACTACACACCTCAGTTAAAGTAGCGCTGGCTCCCTATTTATCGCTTACTCGCCTAACGCTTACTGCATTCTCTCTCTGCATCAGCAGTTCCCAAATGCTGACCTCACCCATGGCCACAATCGCTCATAGCGTGCCTACTTGCGCCTGCGTTGTGGTCACATGTATGCAACCTAGGCATTAACCTCCCTTTCACAACTGGCACTTGCCGCCCGTGTGCTAAGCCATTACTTACATTGCAAATGCCTTCTCTACTTACTGACACTGCTCCCAATATCCACATCGCACGCCTTTGCTCTAACTACACATCACTTTCTATGTTCCATGCGCCACCTATTTATCACTTACTCGCCTAACGCTTACCTCATTCGTTCTCTGCATTAGCCGTTCCCAAGTGCCAAACCTACTCCATGGCCACAATCGCTCAAAGCGTGCCTACTTGCGCCCACCGTCCTAGTCAAATGTATGCAACTAAGGCATTAACCTTTCTTCCACAACTAGCACTATCCACGCTTGTGCTAAGCAATTCCTCACATTGCGAATGCCTCCTCTCCTCACTGACACTGCTCTTACTAGCCTACTCAACGGCTTTACTCTAACTACACAACACTCTCTCATTTCCACTCGCTACCTATTTACCACTTACTCGCCTGACGCTTACCGCATTCTCGCTTTGCATCAGCCGCTCCTAGGTGTATTCCTAATATAGTTACAATCGCTCTAAGCGTGCTTACTTGCACCCTCTTTTATAACCAAATGTATGCCTTCTACCCTTAGCCTCCATTTTACCACTAGCACTAATGGCGTCTGCGCTAAGCCATTCATTACATTGCAAATGCCTGCTCTCCCATGCTGACGCGCCTCTTACTACCTCATTCAACGGCTTCACTCTAACTACACACCTCAGTTAAAGTAGCGCTGGCTCCCTATTTATCGCTTACTCGCCTAACGCTTACTGCATTCTCTCTCTGCATCAGCAGTTCCCAAATGCTGACCTCACCCCATGGCCACAATCGCTCATAGCGTGCCTACTTGCGCCCTGCGTTGTGGTCACATGTATGCAACCTAGGCATTAACCTCCCTTTCACAACTGGCACTTGCCGCCCGTGTGCTAAGCCATTACTTACATTGCAAATGCCTTCTCTACTTACTGACACTGCTCCCAATATCCACATCGCACGCCTTTGCTCTAACTACACATCACTTTCTATGTTCCATGCGCCACCTATTTATCACTTACTCGCCTAACGCTTACCTCATTCGTTCTCTGCATTAGCCGTTCCCAAGTGCCAAACCTACTCCATGGCCACAATCGCTCAAAGCGTGCCTACTTGCGCCCACCGTCCTAGTCAAATGTATGCAACTAAGGCATTAACCTTTCTTCCACAACTAGCACTATCCACGCTTGTGCTAAGCAATTCCTCACATTGCGAATGCCTCCTCTCCTCACTGACACTGCTCTTACTAGCCTTACTCAACGGCTTTACTCTAACTACACAACACTCTCTCATTTCCACTCGCTACCTATTTACCACTTACTCGCCTGACGCTTACCGCATTCTCGCTTTGCATCAGCCGCTCCTAGGTGTTATCCTAATCATAGTTACAATCGCTCTAAGCGTGCTTACTTGCACCCTCTTTTATAACCAAATGTATGCCTTCTACCCCTTAGCCTCCATTTTACCACTAGCACTAATGGCGTCTGCGCTAAGCCATTCATTACATTGCAAATGCCTGCTCTCCCATGCTGACGCGCCTCTTACTACCCTCATTCAACGGCTTCACTCTAACTACACACCTCAGTTAAAGTAGCGCTGGCTCCCTATTTATCGCTTACTCGCCTAACGCTTACTGCATTCTCTCTCTGCATCAGCAGTTCCCAAATGCTGACCTCACCCCATGGCCACAATCGCTCATAGCGTGCCTACTTGCGCCCTGCGTTGTGGTCACATGTATGCAACCTAGGCATTAACCTCCCTTTCACAACTGGCACTTGCCGCCCGTGTGCTAAGCCATTACTTACATTGCAAATGCCTTCTCTACTTACTGACACTGCTCCCAATATCCACATCGCACGCCTTTGCTCTAACTACACATCACTTTCTATGTTCCATGCGCCACCTATTTATCACTTACTCGCCTAACGCTTACCTCATTCGTTCTCTGCATTAGCCGTTCCCAAGTGCCAAACCTACTCCATGGCCACAATCGCTCAAAGCGTGCCTACTTGCGCCCACCGTCCTAGTCAAATGTATGCAACTAAGGCATTAACCTTTCTTCCACAACTAGCACTATCCACGCTTGTGCTAAGCAATTCCTCACATTGCGAATGCCTCCTCTCCTCACTGACACTGCTCTTACTAGCCTACTCAACGGCTTTACTCTAACTACACAACACTCTCTCATTTCCACTCGCTACCTATTTACCACTTACTCGCCTGACGCTTACCGCATTCTCGCTTTGCATCAGCCGCTCCTAGGTGTTATTTAATCATAGTTACAATCGCTCTAAGCGTGCTTACTTGCACCCTCTTTTATAACCAAATGTATGCCTTCTACCCCTTAGCCTCCATTTTACCACTAGCACTAATGGCGTCTGCGCTAAGCCATTCATTACATTGCAAATGCCTGCTCTCCCATGCTGACGCGCCTCTTACTACCCTCATTCAACGGCTTCACTCTAACTACACACCTCAGTTAAAGTAGCGCTGGCTCCCTATTTATCGCTTACTCGCCTAACGCTTACTGCATTCTCTCTCTGCATCAGCAGTTCCCAAATGCTGACCTCACCCCATGGCCACAATCGCTCATAGCGTGCCTACTTGCGCCCTGCGTTGTGGTCACATGTATGCAACCTAGGCATTAACCTCCCTTTCACAACTGGCACTTGCCGCCCGTGTGCTAAGCCATTACTTACATTGCAAATGCCTTCTCTACTTACTGACACTGCTCCCAATATCCACATCGCACGCCTTTGCTCTAACTACACATCACTTTCTATGTTCCATGCGCCACCTATTTATCACTTACTCGCCTAACGCTTACCTCATTCGTTCTCTGCATTAGCCGTTCCCAAGTGCCAAACCTACTCCATGGCCACAATCGCTCAAAGCGTGCCTACTTGCGCCCACCGTCCTAGTCAAATGTATGCAACTAAGGCATTAACCTTTCTTCCACAACTAGCACTATCCACGCTTGTGCTAAGCAATTCCTCACATTGCGAATGCCTCCTCTCCTCACTGACACTGCTCTTACTAGCCTTACTCAACGGCTTTACTCTAACTACACAACACTCTCTCATTTCCACTCGCTACCTATTTACCACTTACTCGCCTGACGCTTACCGCATTCTCGCTTTGCATCAGCCGCTCCTAGGTGTTATTCTAATCATAGTTACAATCGCTCTAAGCGTGCTTACTTGCACCCTCTTTTATAACCAAATGTATGCCTTCTACCCCTTAGCCTCCATTTTACCACTAGCACTAATGGCGTCTGCGCTAAGCCATTCATTACATTGCAAATGCCTGCTCTCCCATGCTGACGCGCCTCTTACTACCCTCATTCAACGGCTTCACTCTAACTACACACCTCAGTTAAAGTAGCGCTGGCTCCCTATTTATCGCTTACTCGCCTAACGCTTACTGCATTCTCTCTCTGCATCAGCAGTTCCCAAATGCTGACCTCACCCCATGGCCACAATCGCTCATAGCGTGCCTACTTGCGCCCTGCGTTGTGGTCACATGTATGCAACCTAGGCATTAACCTCCCTTTCACAACTGGCACTTGCCGCCCGTGTGCTAAGCCATTACTTACATTGCAAATGCCTTCTCTACTTACTGACACTGCTCCCAATATCCACATCGCACGCCTTTGCTCTAACTACACATCACTTTCTATGTTCCATGCGCCACCTATTTATCACTTACTCGCCTAACGCTTACCTCATTCGTTCTCTGCATTAGCCGTTCCCAAGTGCCAAACCTACTCCATGGCCACAATCGCTCAAAGCGTGCCTACTTGCGCCCACCGTCCTAGTCAAATGTATGCAACTAAGGCATTAACCTTTCTTCCACAACTAGCACTATCCACGCTTGTGCTAAGCAATTCCTCACATTGCGAATGCCTCCTCTCCTCACTGACACTGCTCTTACTAGCCTACTCAACGGCTTTACTCTAACTACACAACACTCTCTCATTTCCACTCGCTACCTATTTACCACTTACTCGCCTGACGCTTACCGCATTCTCGCTTTGCATCAGCCGCTCCTAGGTGTTATTCCTAATCATAGTTACAATCGCTCTAAGCGTGCTTACTTGCACCCTTTTATAACCAAATGTATGCCTTCTACCCCTTAGCCTCCATTTACCACTAGCACTAATGGCGTCTGCGCTAAGCCATTCATTACATTGCAAATGCCTGCTCTCCCATGCTGACGCGCCTCTTACTACCCTCATTCAACGGCTTCACTCTAACTACACACCTCAGTTAAAGTAGCGCTGGCTCCCTATTTATCGCTTACTCGCCTAACGCTTACTGCATCTCTCTGCATCAGCAGTTCCCAAATGCTGACCTCACCCCATGGCCACAATCGCTCATAGCGTGCCTACTTGCGCCCTGCGTTGTGGTCACATGTATGCAACCTAGGCATTAACCTCCCTTTCACAACTGGCACTTGCCGCCCGTGTGCTAAGCCATTACTTACATTGCAAATGCCTTCTCTACTTACTGACACTGCTCCCAATATCCACATCGCACGCCTTTGCTCTAACTACACATCACTTTCTATGTTCCATGCGCCACCTATTTATCACTTACTCGCCTAACGCTTACCTCATTCGTTCTCTGCATTAGCCGTTCCCAAGTGCCAAACCTACTCCATGGCCACAATCGCTCAAAGCGTGCCTACTTGCGCCCACCGTCCTAGTCAAATGTATGCAACTAAGGCATTAACCTTTCTTCCACAACTAGCACTATCCACGCTTGTGCTAAGCAATTCCTCACATTGCGAATGCCTCCTCTCCTCACTGACACTGCTCTTACTAGCCTACTCAACGGCTTTACTCTAACTACACAACACTCTCTCATTTCCACTCGCTACCTATTTACCACTTACTCGCCTGACGCTTACCGCATTCTCGCTTTGCATCAGCCGCTCCTAGGTGTTCCTAATCATAGTTACAATCGCTCTAAGCGTGCTTACTTGCACCCTTTATAACCAAATGTATGCCTTCTACCCCTTAGCCTCCATTTTACCACTAGCACTAATGGCGTCTGCGCTAAGCCATTCATTACATTGCAAATGCCTGCTCTCCCATGCTGACGCGCCTCTTACTACCCTCATTCAACGGCTTCACTCTAACTACACACCTCAGTTAAAGTAGCGCTGGCTCCCTATTTATCGCTTACTCGCCTAACGCTTACTGCATTCTCTCTCTGCATCAGCAGTTCCCAAATGCTGACCTCCCCATGGCCACAATCGCTCATAGCGTGCCTACTTGCGCCCTGCGTTGTGGTCACATGTATGCAACCTAGGCATTAACCTCCCTTTCACAACTGGCACTTGCCGCCCGTGTGCTAAGCCATTACTTACATTGCAAATGCCTTCTCTACTTACTGACACTGCTCCCAATATCCACATCGCACGCCTTTGCTCTAACTACACATCACTTTCTATGTTCCATGCGCCACCTATTTATCACTTACTCGCCTAACGCTTACCTCATTCGTTCTCTGCATTAGCCGTTCCCAAGTGCCAAACCTACTCCATGGCCACAATCGCTCAAAGCGTGCCTACTTGCGCCCACCGTCCTAGTCAAATGTATGCAACTAAGGCATTAACCTTTCTTCCACAACTAGCACTATCCACGCTTGTGCTAAGCAATTCCTCACATTGCGAATGCCTCCTCTCCTCACTGACACTGCTCTTACTAGCCTACTCAACGGCTTTACTCTAACTACACAACACTCTCTCATTTCCACTCGCTACCTATTTACCACTTACTCGCCTGACGCTTACCGCATTCTCGCTTTGCATCAGCGCTCCTAGGTGTTATTCCTAATCATAGTTACAATCGCTCTAAGCGTGCTTACTTGCACCCTCTTTTATAACCAAATGTATGCCTTCTACCCCTTAGCCTCCATTTTACCACTAGCACTAATGGCGTCTGCGCTAAGCCATTCATTACATTGCAAATGCCTGCTCTCCATGCTGACGCGCCTCTTACTACCCTCATTCAACGGCTTCACTCTAACTACACACCTCAGTTAAAGTAGCGCTGGCTCCCTATTTATCGCTTACTCGCCTAACGCTTACTGCATTCTCTCTCTGCATCAGCAGTTCCCAAATGCTGACCTCACCCCATGGCCACAATCGCTCATAGCGTGCCTACTTGCGCCCTGCGTTGTGGTCACATGTATGCAACCTAGGCATTAACCTCCCTTTCACAACTGGCACTTGCCGCCCGTGTGCTAAGCCATTACTTACATTGCAAATGCCTTCTCTACTTACTGACACTGCTCCCAATATCCACATCGCACGCCTTTGCTCTAACTACACATCACTTTCTATGTTCCATGCGCCACCTATTTATCACTTACTCGCCTAACGCTTACCTCATTCGTTCTCTGCATTAGCCGTTCCCAAGTGCCAAACCTACTCCATGGCCACAATCGCTCAAAGCGTGCCTACTTGCGCCCACCGTCCTAGTCAAATGTATGCAACTAAGGCATTAACCTTTCTTCCACAACTAGCACTATCCACGCTTGTGCTAAGCAATTCCTCACATTGCGAATGCCTCCTCTCCTCACTGACACTGCTCTTACTAGCCTACTCAACGGCTTTACTCTAACTACACAACACTCTCTCATTTCCACTCGCTACCTATTTACCACTTACTCGCCTGACGCTTACCGCATTCTCGCTTTGCATCAGCCGCTCCTAGGTGTTTCTAATCATAGTTACAATCGCTCTAAGCGTGCTTACTTGCACCCTCTTTTATAACCAAATGTATGCCTTCTACCCCTTAGCCTCCATTTTACCACTAGCACTAATGGCGTCTGCGCTAAGCCATTCATTACATTGCAAATGCCTGCTCTCCCATGCTGACGCGCCTCTTACTACCCTCATTCAACGGCTTCACTCTAACTACACACCTCAGTTAAAGTAGCGCTGGCTCCCTATTTATCGCTTACTCGCCTAACGCTTACTGCATTCTCTCTCTGCATCAGCAGTTCCCAAATGCTGACCTCACCCCATGGCCACAATCGCTCATAGCGTGCCTACTTGCGCCCTGCGTTGTGGTCACATGTATGCAACCTAGGCATTAACCTCCCTTTCACAACTGGCACTTGCCGCCCGTGTGCTAAGCCATTACTTACATTGCAAATGCCTTCTCTACTTACTGACACTGCTCCCAATATCCACATCGCACGCCTTTGCTCTAACTACACATCACTTTCTATGTTCCATGCGCCACCTATTTATCACTTACTCGCCTAACGCTTACCTCATTCGTTCTCTGCATTAGCCGTTCCCAAGTGCCAAACCTACTCCATGGCCACAATCGCTCAAAGCGTGCCTACTTGCGCCCACCGTCCTAGTCAAATGTATGCAACTAAGGCATTAACCTTTCTTCCACAACTAGCACTATCCACGCTTGTGCTAAGCAATTCCTCACATTGCGAATGCCTCCTCTCCTCACTGACACTGCTCTTACTAGCCTACTCAACGGCTTTACTCTAACTACACAACACTCTCTCATTTCCACTCGCTACCTATTTACCACTTACTCGCCTGACGCTTACCGCATTCTCGCTTTGCATCAGCCGCTCCTAGGTGTTATTCTAATATAGTTACAATCGCTCTAAGCGTGCTTACTTGCACCCTCTTTTATAACCAAATGTATGCCTTCTACCCCTTAGCCTCCATTTTACCACTAGCACTAATGGCGTCTGCGCTAAGCCATTCATTACATTGCAAATGCCTGCTCCCATGCTGACGCGCCTCTTACTACCTCATTCAACGGCTTCACTCTAACTACACACCTCAGTTAAAGTAGCGCTGGCTCCCTATTTATCGCTTACTCGCCTAACGCTTACTGCATTCTCTCTCTGCATCAGCAGTTCCCAAATGCTGACCTCACCCCATGGCCACAATCGCTCATAGCGTGCCTACTTGCGCCCTGCGTTGTGGTCACATGTATGCAACCTAGGCATTAACCTCCCTTTCACAACTGGCACTTGCCGCCCGTGTGCTAAGCCATTACTTACATTGCAAATGCCTTCTCTACTTACTGACACTGCTCCCAATATCCACATCGCACGCCTTTGCTCTAACACATCACTTTCTATGTTCCATGCGCCACCTATTTATCACTTACTCGCCTAACGCTTACCTCATTCGTTCTCTGCATTAGCCGTTCCCAAGTGCCAAACCTACTCCATGGCCACAATCGTCAAAGCGTGCCTACTTGCGCCCACCGTCCTAGTCAAATGTATGCAACTAAGGCATTAACCTTTCTTCCACAACTAGCACTATCCACGCTTGTGCTAAGCAATTCCTCACATTGCGAATGCCTCTCCTCACTGACACTGCTCTTACTAGCCTTACTCAACGGCTTTACTCTAACTACACAACACTCTCTCATTTCCACTCTACCTATTTACCACTTACTCGCCTGACGCTTACCGCATTCTCGCTTTGCATCAGCCGCTCCTAGGTGTTATCTAATATAGTTACAATCGCTCTAAGCGTGCTTACTTGCACCCTCTTTATAACCAAATGTATGCCTTCTACCCCTTAGCCTCCATTTACCACTAGCACTAATGGCGTCTGCGCTAAGCCATTCATTACATTGCAAATGCCTGCTCTCCCATGCTGACGCGCCTCTTACTACCCTCATTCAACGGCTTCACTCTAACTACACACCTCAGTTAAAGTAGCGCTGGCTCCCTATTTATCGCTTACTCGCCTAACGCTTACTGCATTCTCTCTGCATCAGCAGTTCCCAAATGCTGACCTCACCCCATGGCCACAATCGCTCATAGCGTGCCTACTTGCGCCCTGCGTTGTGGTCACATGTATGCAACCTAGGCATTAACTCCCTTT
>JAJOLY010000069.1:0-27821 GCA_023968675.1 Taenia pisiformis | reverse complement strand
GAGTTAGGCAGATGATGGTTTTGAGATTAGAAAAGCAGCGAAGAGGAATCGGATGAGGGAAATCACCTTCTGGAAACCAGCAGCGTGAGACAGGGCCAACCGGCATTGGTCCAATTTGGAGTACCACGCGACAATATTTCGTGGAATTGGACGCGATTTAAATTGAGTCAATCGATATGCGCCTCCGGCAGTGCTTGTAGAATCGAAAAAGGCGCTTCTATTTTTAATTAACCTATGCGGACATAGGGGGGAGAACAGAATGCGGGAGATGTAAGTGATGATTAAGGCAGTGATTGAGGCAGATGTTGTGTTTTGATGATAGAATAGCACCGAAGAGGAATCTAATGAGGTAAATCCAACTTCTGGAAACTACTAGAGTGAGACAGGGCCAAATGGCCTACTCCAAGTTGGAGTTTTTGGTGAAATCATTTTCGGTGGCAGGACACGTGATTTCGAAATGAGTCTATCGAGATGGGCCTCGCCAGTGCTTGTAGAGTCGAAAGGGGCGCATCTAATTCTATTTCACCTATGTGGACATATGAGTGGGAATAAGAATGCGGGCGATGAGAATTCGTCATTAAGGCAGTGAGTTAGGCAGATGATGGGTTTTGAGATTAGAAAAGCAGCGAAGAGGAATCGGATGAGGTGAATCACCTTCTGGAAACCAGCGAGTGAGACAGGGCCAACCGGACATTGGTCCAATTTGGAGTACCGACGACAATATTTTGGCGGAATTGGACGCGATTTTAAATGAGTCAATCGATATGCGCTCCGGCAGTGCTTGTAGAATCGAAAAAGGCGCTTCTATTTTTAATTAACCTATGCGGACATAGGGGGAGAACAGAATGCGGGAGATGTAAGTTGATGATTAAGGCAGTGATTGAGGCAGATGTTGTGTTTGATGATAGAATAGCACCGAAGAGGAATCTAATGAGGTAAATCCAACTTCTGGAAACTACTAGAGTGAGACAGGGCCAAATTGGCCTACTCCAAGTTGGAGTTTTTGGTGAAATCATTTTCGGTGGCAGGACACGTGATTTCGAAATGAGTCTATCGAGATGGGCCTCGCCAGTGCTGTAGAGTCGAAAGGGGGCGCATCTAATTCTATTTCACCTATGTGGACATATGAGTGGGAATAAGAATGCGGGCGATGAGAATTCGTCATTAAGGCAGTGAGTTAGGCAGATGATGGGTTTTGAGATTAGAAAAGCAGCGAAGAGGAATCGGATGAGGTGAAATCACCTTCTGGAAACCAGCAGAGTGAGACAGGGCCAACCGGCATTGGTCCAATTTGGAGTACCACGCGACAATATTTTTGGTGGAATTGGACGCGATTTAAATGAGTCAATCGATATGCGCCTCCGGCGTGCTTGTAGAATCGAAAAAGGCGCTTCTATTTTTATTAACCTATGCGGACATAGGGGGGAGAACAAGAATGCGGAGATGTAAGTTGATGATTAAGGCAGTGATTGAGGCAGATGTTGTGTTTGATGATAGAATAGCACCGAAGAGGAATCTAATGAGGTAAATCCAACTTCTGGAAAACTACTAGAGTGAGACAGGGCCAAATTGGCCTACTCCAAGTTGGAGTTTTTGGTGAAATCATTTTCGGTGGCAGGACACGTGATTTCGAAATGAGTCTATCGAGAGGGCCTTCGCCAGTGCTTGTAGAGTCGAAAGGGGCGCATCTAATTCTATTTCACCTATGTGGACATATGAGTGGGAAAAGAATGCGGGCGATGAGAATTCGTCATTAAGGCAGTGAGTTAGGCAGATGATGGGTTTTGAGATTAGAAAAGCAGCGAAGAGGAATCGGATGAGGTGAATCACCTTCTGGAAACCAGCAGAGTGAGACAGGGCCAACCGCATTGGTCCAATTTGGAGTACCACGGACAACAATATTGGAATTGGACGCGATTTTAAATTGAGTCAATCGATATGCGCCTCCGGCAGTGCTTGTAGAATCGAAAAAGGCGCTTCTATTTTTAATTAACCTATGCGGACATAGGGGGGAGAACAAGAATGCGGGAGATGTAAGTTGATGATTAAGGCAGTGATTGAGGCAGATGTTGTTTTGATGATAGAATAGCACCGAAGAGGAATCTAATGAGGTAAATCCAACTTCTGGAAACTACTAGAGTGAGACAGGGCCAAATTGGCCTACTCCAAGTTGGAGTTTTTGGTGAAATCATTTTCGGTGGCAGGACACGTGATTTCGAAATGAGTCTATCGAGATGGGCCTTCGCCAGTGCTTGTAGAGTCGAAAGGGGCGCATCTAATTCTATTTCACCTATGTGGACATATGAGTGGGAATAAGAATGCGGGCGATGAGAATTCGTCATTAAGGCAGTGAGTTAGGCAGATGATGGGTTTTGAGATTAGAAAAGCAGCGAAGAGGAATCGGATGAGGTGAAATCACCTTCTGGAAACCAGCAGAGTGAGACAGGGCCAACCGCATTGGTCCAATTTGGAGTACCACGCGACAATATTTTTGGTGGAATTGGACGCGATTTAAATTGAGTCAATCGATATGCGCCTCCGGCAGTGCTTGTAGAATCGAAAAAGGCGCTTCTATTTTTAATTAACCTATGCGGACATAGGGGGGAGAACAAGAATGCGGGAGATGTAAGTTGATGATTAAGGCAGTGATTGAGGCAGATGTTGTGTTTTGATGATAGAATAGCACCGAAGAGGAATCTAATGAGGTAAATCCAACTTCTGGAAACTACTAGAGTGAGACAGGGCCAAATTGGCCTACTCCAAGTTGGAGTTTTTGGTGAAATCATTTTCGGTGGCAGGACACGTGATTTCGAAATGAGTCTATCGAGATGGGCCTTCGCCAGTGCTTGTAGAGTCGAAAGGGGCGCATCTAATTCTATTTCACCTATGTGGACATATGAGTGGGAATAAGAATGCGGGCGATGAGAATTCGTCATTAAGGCAGTGAGTTAGGCAGATGATGGGTTTTGAGATTAGAAAAGCAGCGAAGAGGAATCGGATGAGGTGAAATCACCTTCTGGAAACCAGCAGAGTGAGACAGGGCCAACCGACATTGGTCCAATTTGGAGTACCACGCGACAAATTTTGGTGGAATTGGACGCGATTTTAAATTGAGTCAATCGATATGCGCCTCCGGCAGTGCTTGTAGAATCGAAAAAGGCGCTTCTATTTTTAATTAACCTATGCGGACATAGGGGGGAGAACAAGAATGCGGGAGATGTAAGTTGATGATTAAGGCAGTGATTGAGGCAGATGTGTGTTTTGATGATAGAATAGCACCGAAGAGGAATCTAATGAGGTAAATCCAACTTCTGGAAACTACTAGAGTGAGACAGGGCCAAATTGGCCTACTCCAAGTTGGAGTTTTTGGTGAAATCATTTTCGGTGGCAGGACACGTGATTTCGAAATGAGTCTATCGAGATGGGCCTTCGCCAGTGCTTGTAGAGTCGAAAGGGGCGCATCTAATTCTATTTCACCTATGTGGACATATGAGTGGGAATAAGAATGCGGGCGATGAGAATTCGTCATTAAGGCAGTGAGTTAGGCAGATGATGGGTTTTGAGATTAGAAAAGCAGCGAAGAGGAATCGGATGAGGTGAAATCACCTTCTGGAAACCAGCAGAGTGAGACAGGGCCAACCGGCATTGGTCCAATTTGGAGTACCACGCGACAATATTTTGGTGGAATTGGACGCGATTTAAATTGAGTCAATCGATATGCGCCTCCGGCAGTGCTTGTAGAATCGAAAAAGGCGCTTCTATTTTTAATTAACCTATGCGGACATAGGGGGGAGAACAAGAATGCGGGAGATGTAAGTTGATGATTAAGGCAGTGATTGAGGCAGATGTTGTGTTTTGATGATAGAATAGCACCGAAGAGGAATCTAATGAGGTAAATCCAACTTCTGGAAACTACTAGAGTGAGACAGGGCCAAATTGGCCTACTCCAAGTTGGAGTTTTTGGTGAAATCATTTTCGGTGGCAGGACACGTGATTTCGAAATGAGTCTATCGAGATGGGCCTTCGCCAGTGCTTGTAGAGTCGAAAGGGGCGCATCTAATTCTATTTCACCTATGTGGACATATGAGTGGGAATAAGAATGCGGGCGATGAGAATTCGTCATTAAGGCAGTGAGTTAGGCAGATGATGGGTTTTGAGATTAGAAAAGCAGCGAAGAGGAATCGGATGAGGTGAAATCACCTTCTGGAAACCAGCAGAGTGAGACAGGGCCAACCGGCATTGGTCCAATTTGGAGTACCACGCGACAATATTTTGGTGGAATTGGACGCGATTTTAAATTGAGTCAATCGATATGCGCCTCCGGCAGTGCTTGTAGAATCGAAAAAGGCGCTTCTATTTTTAATTAACCTATGCGGACATAGGGGGGAGAACAAGAATGCGGGAGATGTAAGTTGATGATTAAGGCAGTGATTGAGGCAGATGTTGTGTTTTGATGATAGAATAGCACCGAAGAGGAATCTAATGAGGTAAATCCAACTTCTGGAAACTACTAGAGTGAGACAGGGCCAAATTGGCCTACTCCAAGTTGGAGTTTTTGGTGAAATCATTTTCGGTGGCAGGACACGTGATTTCGAAATGAGTCTATCGAGATGGGCCTTCGCCAGTGCTTGTAGAGTCGAAAGGGGCGCATCTAATTCTATTTCACCTATGTGGACATATGAGTGGGAATAAGAATGCGGGCGATGAGAATTCGTCATTAAGGCAGTGAGTTAGGCAGATGATGGGTTTTGAGATTAGAAAAGCAGCGAAGAGGAATCGGATGAGGTGAAATCACCTTCTGGAAACCAGCAGAGTGAGACAGGGCCAACCGACATTGGTCCAATTTGGAGTACCACGCGACAATATTGGTGGAATTGGACGCGATTTTAAATTGAGTCAATCGATATGCGCCTCCGGCAGTGCTTGTAGAATCGAAAAAGGCGCTATTTTTAATTAACCTATGCGGACATAGGGGGGAGAACAAGAATGCGGGAGATGTAAGTTGATGATTAAGGCAGTGATTGAGGCAGATGTTGTGTTTGATGATAGAATAGCACCGAAGAGGAATCTAATGAGGTAAATCCAACTTCTGGAAACTACTAGAGTGAGACAGGGCCAAATTGGCCTACTCCAAGTTGGAGTTTTTGGTGAAATCATTTTCGGTGGCAGGACACGTGATTTCGAAATGAGTCTATCGAGATGGGCCTTCGCCAGTGCTTGTAGAGTCGAAAGGGGCGCATCTAATTCTATTTCACCTATGTGGACATATGAGTGGGAATAAGAATGCGGGCGATGAGAATTCGTCATTAAGGCAGTGAGTTAGGCAGATGATGGGTTTTGAGATTAGAAAAGCAGCGAAGAGGAATCGGATGAGGTGAAATCACCTTCTGGAAACCAGCAGAGTGAGACAGGGCCAACCGGCATTGGTCCAATTTGGAGTACCACGCGACAATATTTTGGTGGAATTGGACGCGATTTTAAATTGAGTCAATCGATATGCGCCTCCGGCAGTGCTTGTAGAATCGAAAAAGGCGCTTCTATTTTTAATTAACCTATGCGGACATAGGGGGGAGAACAAGAATGCGGGAGATGTAAGTTGATGATTAAGGCAGTGATTGAGGCAGATGTTGTGTTTTGATGATAGAATAGCACCGAAGAGGAATCTAATGAGGTAAATCCAACTTCTGGAAACTACTAGAGTGAGACAGGGCCAAATTGGCCTACTCCAAGTTGGAGTTTTTGGTGAAATCATTTTCGGTGGCAGGACACGTGATTTCGAAATGAGTCTATCGAGATGGGCCTTCGCCAGTGCTTGTAGAGTCGAAAGGGGCGCATCTAATTCTATTTCACCTATGTGGACATATGAGTGGGAATAAGAATGCGGGCGATGAGAATTCGTCATTAAGGCAGTGAGTTAGGCAGATGATGGGTTTTGAGATTAGAAAAGCAGCGAAGAGGAATCGGATGAGGTGAAATCACCTTCTGGAAACCAGCAGAGTGAGACAGGGCCAACCGACATTGGTCCAATTTGGAGTACCCGCGACAATATTTGGTGGAATTGGACGCGATTTAAATTGAGTCAATCGATATGCGCCTCCGGCAGTGCTTGTAGAATCGAAAAAGGCGCTTCTATTTTTAATTAACCTATGCGGACATAGGGGGGAGAACAAGAATGCGGGAGATGTAAGTTGATGATTAAGGCAGTGATTGAGGCAGATGTTGTGTTTTGATGATAGAATAGCACCGAAGAGGAATCTAATGAGGTAAATCCAACTTCTGGAAACTACTAGAGTGAGACAGGGCCAAATTGGCCTACTCCAAGTTGGAGTTTTTGGTGAAATCATTTTCGGTGGCAGGACACGTGATTTCGAAATGAGTCTATCGAGATGGGCCTTCGCCAGTGCTTGTAGAGTCGAAAGGGGCGCATCTAATTCTATTTCACCTATGTGGACATATGAGTGGGAATAAGAATGCGGGCGATGAGAATTCGTCATTAAGGCAGTGAGTTAGGCAGATGATGGGTTTTGAGATTAGAAAAGCAGCGAAGAGGAATCGGATGAGGTGAAATCACCTTCTGGAAACCAGCAGAGTGAGACAGGGCCAACCGGCATTGGTCCAATTTGGAGTACCACGCGACAATATTTTGGTGGAATTGGACGCGATTTTAAATGAGTCAATCGATATGCGCCTCCGGCAGTGCTTGTAGAATCGAAAAGGCGCTTCTATTTTTAATTAACCTATGCGGACATAGGGGGGAGAACAAGAATGCGGGAGATGTAAGTTGATGATTAAGGCAGTGATTGAGGCAGATGTTGTGTTTTGATGATAGAATAGCACCGAAGAGGAATCTAATGAGGTAAATCCAACTTCTGGAAACTACTAGAGTGAGACAGGGCCAAATTGGCCTACTCCAAGTTGGAGTTTTTGGTGAAATCATTTTCGGTGGCAGGACACGTGATTTCGAAATGAGTCTATCGAGATGGGCCTTCGCCAGTGCTTGTAGAGTCGAAAGGGGCGCATCTAATTCTATTTCACCTATGTGGACATATGAGTGGGAATAAGAATGCGGGCGATGAGAATTCGTCATTAAGGCAGTGAGTTAGGCAGATGATGGGTTTGAGATTAGAAAAGCAGCGAAGAGGAATCGGATGAGGTGAAATCACCTTCTGGAAACCAGCAGAGTGAGACAGGGCCAACCGACATTGGTCCAATTTGGAGTACCACGCGACAATATTTTGGTGGAATTGGACGCGATTTTAAATGAGTCAATCGATATGCGCCTCCGGCAGTGCTTGTAGAATCGAAAAAGGCGCTTCTATTTTTAATTAACCTATGCGGACATAGGGGGGAGAACAAGAATGCGGGAGATGTAAGTTGATGATTAAGGCAGTGATTGAGGCAGATGTTGTGTTTTGATGATAGAATAGCACCGAAGAGGAATCTAATGAGGTAAATCCAACTTCTGGAAACTACTAGAGTGAGACAGGGCCAAATTGGCCTACTCCAAGTTGGAGTTTTTGGTGAAATCATTTTCGGTGGCAGGACACGTGATTTCGAAATGAGTCTATCGAGATGGGCCTTCGCCAGTGCTTGTAGAGTCGAAAGGGGCGCATCTAATTCTATTTCACCTATGTGGACATATGAGTGGGAATAAGAATGCGGGCGATGAGAATTCGTCATTAAGGCAGTGAGTTAGGCAGATGATGGGTTTGAGATTAGAAAAGCAGCGAAGAGGAATCGGATGAGGTGAAATCACCTTCTGGAAACCAGCAGAGTGAGACAGGGCCAACCGACATTGGTCCAATTTGGAGTACCACGCGACAATATTTTGGTGGAATTGGACGCGATTTTAAATGAGTCAATCGATATGCGCCTCCGGCAGTGCTTGTAGAATCGAAAAAGGCGCTTCTATTTTAATTAACCTATGCGGACATAGGGGGGAGAACAAGAATGCGGGAGATGTAAGTTGATGATTAAGGCAGTGATTGAGGCAGATGTTGTGTTTTGATGATAGAATAGCACCGAAGAGGAATCTAATGAGGTAAATCCAACTTCTGGAAACTACTAGAGTGAGACAGGGCCAAATTGGCCTACTCCAAGTTGGAGTTTTTGGTGAAATCATTTCGGTGGCAGGACACGTGATTTCGAAATGAGTCTATCGAGATGGGCCTTCGCCAGTGCTTGTAGAGTCGAAAGGGGCGCATCTAATTCTATTTCACCTATGTGGACATATGAGTGGGAATAAGAATGCGGGCGATGAGAATTCGTCATTAAGGCAGTGAGTTAGGCAGATGATGGGTTTTGAGATTAGAAAAGCAGCGAAGAGGAATCGGATGAGGTGAAATCACCTTCTGGAAAACCAGCAGAGTGAGACAGGGCCAACCGCATTGGTCCAATTTGGAGTACCACGCGACAATATTTGGTGGAATTGGACGCGATTTAAATGAGTCAATCGATATGCGCCTCCGGCAGTGCTTGTAGAATCGAAAAAGGCGCTTCTATTTTAATTAACCTATGCGGACATAGGGGGGAGAACAAGAATGCGGGAGATGTAAGTTGATGATTAAGGCAGTGATTGAGGCAGATGTTGTGTTTTGATGATAGAATAGCACCGAAGAGGAATCTAATGAGGTAAATCCAACTTCTGGAAACTACTAGAGTGAGACAGGGCCAAATTGGCCTACTCCAAGTTGGAGTTTTTGGTGAAATCATTTTCGGTGGCAGGACACGTGATTTCGAAATGAGTCTATCGAGATGGGCCTTCGCCAGTGCTTGTAGAGTCGAAAGGGGCGCATCTAATTCTATTTCACCTATGTGGACATATGAGTGGGAATAAGAATGCGGGCGATGAGAATTCGTCATTAAGGCAGTGAGTTAGGCAGATGATGGGTTTGAGATTAAAAGCAGCGAAGAGGAATCGGATGAGGTGAAATCACCTTCTGGAAACCAGCAGAGTGAGACAGGGCCAACCGCATTGGTCCAATTTGGAGTACCACGCGACAATATTTTGGTGGAATGGACGCGATTTTAAATTGAGTCAATCGATATGCGCCTCCGGCAGTGCTTGTAGAATCGAAAAAGGCGCTTCTATTTTTAATTAACCTATGCGGACATAGGGGGGAGAACAAGAATGCGGGAGATGTAAGTTGATGATTAAGGCAGTGATTGAGGCAGATGTTGTGTTTTGATGATAGAATAGCACCGAAGAGGAATCTAATGAGGTAAATCCAACTTCTGGAAACTACTAGAGTGAGACAGGGCCAAATTGGCCTACTCCAAGTTGGAGTTTTTGGTGAAATCATTTTCGGTGGCAGGACACGTGATTTCGAAATGAGTCTATCGAGATGGGCCTTCGCCAGTGCTTGTAGAGTCGAAAGGGGCGCATCTAATTCTATTTCACCTATGTGGACATATGAGTGGGAATAAGAATGCGGGCGATGAGAATTCGTCATTAAGGCAGTGAGTTAGGCAGATGATGGGTTTTGAGATTAGAAAAGCAGCGAAGAGGAATCGGATGAGGTGAAATCACCTTCTGGAAACCAGCAGAGTGAGACAGGGCCAACCGCATTGGTCCAATTTGGAGTACCACGCGACAATATTTTGGTGGAATGGACGCGATTTTAAATTGAGTCAATCGATATGCGCCTCCGGCAGTGCTTGTAGAATCGAAAAAGGCGCTTCTATTTTTAATTAACCTATGCGGACATAGGGGGGAGAACAAGAATGCGGGAGATGTAAGTTGATGATTAAGGCAGTGATTGAGGCAGATGTTGTGTTTGATGATAGAATAGCACCGAAGAGGAATCTAATGAGGTAAATCCAACTTCTGGAAACTACTAGAGTGAGACAGGGCCAAATTGGCCTACTCCAAGTTGGAGTTTTTGGTGAAATCATTTTCGGTGGCAGGACACGTGATTTCGAAATGAGTCTATCGAGAGGGCCTTCGCCAGTGCTTGTAGAGTCGAAAGGGGCGCATCTAATTCTATTTCACCTATGTGGACATATGAGTGGGAATAAGAATGCGGGCGATGAGAATTCGTCATTAAGGCAGTGAGTTAGGCAGATGATGGGTTTTGAGATTAGAAAAGCAGCGAAGAGGAATCGGATGAGGTGAAATCACCTTCTGGAAACCAGCAGAGTGAGACAGGGCCAACCGACATTGGTCCAATTTGGAGTACCACGCGACAATATTTTGGTGGAATTGGACGCGATTTTAAATTGAGTCAATCGATATGCGCCTCCGGCAGTGCTTGTAGAATCGAAAAAGGCGCTTCTATTTTTAATTAACCTATGCGGACATAGGGGGGAGAACAAGAATGCGGGAGATGTAAGTTGATGATTAAGGCAGTGATTGAGGCAGATGTTGTGTTTTGATGATAGAATAGCACCGAAGAGGAATCTAATGAGGTAAATCCAACTTCTGGAAACTACTAGAGTGAGACAGGGCCAAATTGGCCTACTCCAAGTTGGAGTTTTGGTGAAATCATTTTCGGTGGCAGGACACGTGATTTCGAAATGAGTCTATCGAGAGGGCCTTCGCCAGTGCTTGTAGAGTCGAAAGGGGCGCATCTAATTCTATTTCACCTATGTGGACATATGAGTGGGAATAAGAATGCGGGCGATGAGAATTCGTCATTAAGGCAGTGAGTTAGGCAGATGATGGGTTTTGAGATTAGAAAAGCAGCGAAGAGGAATCGGATGAGGTGAAATCACCTTCTGGAAACCAGCAGAGTGAGACAGGGCCAACCGCATTGGTCCAATTTGGAGTACCACGCGACAATATTTTCGGTGGAATTGGACGCGATTTTAAATTGAGTCAATCGATATGCGCCTCCGGCAGTGCTTGTAGAATCGAAAAAGGCGCTTCTATTTTAATTAACCTATGCGGACATAGGGGGGAGAACAAGA
Organism: Taenia pisiformis; assembly: GCA_023968675.1. Taxonomy (NCBI): domain Eukaryota; kingdom Metazoa; phylum Platyhelminthes; class Cestoda; order Cyclophyllidea; family Taeniidae; genus Taenia; species Taenia pisiformis. The sequence goes on along the minus strand of JAJOLY010000069.1, from coordinate 16,913 downwards.
ATGCGGGAGATGTAAGTTGATGATTAAGGCAGTGATTGAGGCAGATGTTGTGTTTTGATGATAGAATAGCACCGAAGAGGAATCTAATGAGGTAAATCCAACTTCTGGAAAACTACTAGAGTGAGACAGGGCCAAATTGGCCTACTCCAAGTTGGAGTTTTTGGTGAAATCATTTTCGGTGGCAGGACACGTGATTTCGAAATGAGTCTATCGAGATGGGCCTTCGCCAGTGCTTGTAGAGTCGAAAGGGGCGCATCTAATTCTATTTCACCTATGTGGACATATGAGTGGGAATAAGAATGCGGGCGATGAGAATTCGTCATTAAGGCAGTGAGTTAGGCAGATGATGGGTTTTGAGATTAGAAAAGCAGCGAAGAGGAATCGGATGAGGTGAAATCACCTTCTGGAAACCAGCAGAGTGAGACAGGGCCAACCGACATTGGTCCAATTTGGAGTACCACGCGACAATATTTTGGTGGAATTGGACGCGATTTTAAATTGAGTCAATCGATATGCGCCTCCGGCAGTGCTTGTAGAATCGAAAAAGGCGCTTCTATTTTTAATAACCTATGCGGACATAGGGGGGAGAACAAGAATGCGGGAGATGTAAGTTGATGATTAAGGCAGTGATTGAGGCAGATGTTGTGTTTTGATGATAGAATAGCACCGAAGAGGAATCTAATGAGGTAAATCCAACTTCTGGAAATACTAGAGTGAGACAGGGCCAAATTGGCCTACTCCAAGTTGGAGTTTTTGGTGAAATCATTTTCGGTGGCAGGACACGTGATTTCGAAATGAGTCTATCGAGATGGGCCTTCGCCAGTGCTTGTAGAGTCGAAAGGGGCGCATCTAATTCTATTTCACTATGTGGACATATGAGTGGGAATAAGAATGCGGGCGATGAGAATTCGTCATTAAGGCAGTGAGTTAGGCAGATGATGGGTTTGAGATTAGAAAAGCAGCGAAGAGGAATCGGATGAGGTGAAATCACCTTCTGGAAACCAGCAGAGTGAGACAGGGCCAACCGACATTGGTCCAATTTGGAGTACCACGCGACAATATTTTGGGGAATTGGACGCGATTTTAAATGAGTCAATCGATATGCGCCTCCGGCAGTGCTTGTAGAATCGAAAAAGGCGCTTCTATTTTTAATTAACCTATGCGGACATAGGGGGGAGAACAAGAATGCGGGAGATGTAAGTTGATGATTAAGGCAGTGATTGAGGCAGATGTTGTGTTTTGATGATAGAATAGCACCGAAGAGGAATCTAATGAGGTAAATCCAACTTCTGGAAACTACTAGAGTGAGACAGGGCCAAATTGGCCTACTCCAAGTTGGAGTTTTTGGTGAAATCATTTTCGGTGGCAGGACACGTGATTTCGAAATGAGTCTATCGAGATGGGCCTTCGCCAGTGCTTGTAGAGTCGAAAGGGGCGCATCTAATTCTATTTCACCTATGTGGACATATGAGTGGGAATAAGAATGCGGGCGATGAGAATTCGTCATTAAGGCAGTGAGTTAGGCAGATGATGGGTTTGAGATTAGAAAAGCAGCGAAGAGGAATCGGATGAGGTGAAATCACCTTCTGGAAACCAGCAGAGTGAGACAGGGCCAACCGCATTGGTCCAATTTGGAGTACCACGCGACAATATTTTTGGTGGAATTGGACGCGATTTTAAATTGAGTCAATCGATATGCGCCTCCGGCAGTGCTTGTAGAATCGAAAAAGGCGCTTCTATTTTTAATTAACCTATGCGGACATAGGGGGGAGAACAAGAATGCGGGAGATGTAAGTTGATGATTAAGGCAGTGATTGAGGCAGATGTTGTGTTTTGATGATAGAATAGCACCGAAGAGGAATCTAATGAGGTAAATCCAACTTCTGGAAACTACTAGAGTGAGACAGGGCCAAATTGGCCTACTCCAAGTTGGAGTTTTTGGTGAAATCATTTTCGGTGGCAGGACACGTGATTTCGAAATGAGTCTATCGAGATGGGCCTTCGCCAGTGCTTGTAGAGTCGAAAGGGGCGCATCTAATTCTATTTCACCTATGTGGACATATGAGTGGGAATAAGAATGCGGGCGATGAGAATTCGTCATTAAGGCAGTGAGTTAGGCAGATGATGGGTTTTGAGATTAGAAAAGCAGCGAAGAGGAATCGGATGAGGTGAAATCACCTTCTGGAAACCAGCAGAGTGAGACAGGGCCAACCGACATTGGTCCAATTTGGAGTACCACGCGACAATATTTTGGTGGAATTGGACGCGATTTTAAATTGAGTCAATCGATATGCGCCTCCGGCAGTGCTTGTAGAATCGAAAAAGGCGCTTCTATTTTTAATTAACCTATGCGGACATAGGGGGGAGAACAAGAATGCGGGAGATGTAAGTTGATGATTAAGGCAGTGATTGAGGCAGATGTTGTGTTTGATGATAGAATAGCACCGAAGAGGAATCTAATGAGGTAAATCCAACTTCTGGAAACTACTAGAGTGAGACAGGGCCAAATTGGCCTACTCCAAGTTGGAGTTTTTGGTGAAATCATTTTCGGTGGCAGGACACGTGATTTCGAAATGAGTCTATCGAGATGGGCCTTCGCCAGTGCTTGTAGAGTCGAAAGGGGCGCATCTAATTCTATTTCACCTATGTGGACATATGAGTGGGAATAAGAATGCGGGCGATGAGAATTCGTCATTAAGGCAGTGAGTTAGGCAGATGATGGGTTTTGAGATTAGAAAAGCAGCGAAGAGGAATCGGATGAGGTGAAATCACCTTCTGGAAACCAGCAGAGTGAGACAGGGCCAACCGGCATTGGTCAATTTGGAGTACCACGCGACAATATTTTGGTGGAATGGACGCGATTTTAAATGAGTCAATCGATATGCGCCTCCGGCAGTGCTTGTAGAATCGAAAAAGGCGCTTCTATTTTTAATTAACCTATGCGGACATAGGGGGGAGAACAAGAATGCGGGAGATGTAAGTGATGATCAAGGCAGTGATTGAGGCAGATGTTGTGTTTTGATGATAGAATAGCACCGAAGAGGAATCTAATGAGGTAAATCCAACTTCTGGAAACTACTAGAGTGAGACAGGGCCAAATTGGCCTACTCCAAGTTGGAGTTTTTGGTGAAATCATTTTCGGTGGCAGGACACGTGATTTCGAAATGAGTCTATCGAGATGGGCCTTCGCCAGTGCTTGTAGAGTCGAAAGGGGCGCATCTAATTCTATTTCACCTATGTGGACATATGAGTGGGAATAAGAATGCGGGCGATGAGAATTCGTCATTAAGGCAGTGAGTTAGGCAGATGATGGGTTTTGAGATTAGAAAAGCAGCGAAGAGGAATCGGATGAGGTGAAATCACCTTCTGGAAACCAGCAGAGTGAGACAGGGCCAACCGGCATTGGTCCAATTTGGAGTACCACGCGACAATATTTTGGTGGAATTGGACGCGATTTTAAATGAGTCAATCGATATGCGCCTCCGGCAGTGCTTGTAGAATCGAAAAAGGCGCTTCTATTTTTAATTAACCTATGCGGACATAGGGGGGAGAACAAGAATGCGGGAGATGTAAGTTGATGATTAAGGCAGTGATTGAGGCAGATGTTGTGTTTTGATGATAGAATAGCACCGAAGAGGAATCTAATGAGGTAAATCCAACTTCTGGAAACTACTAGAGTGAGACAGGGCCAAATTGGCCTACTCCAAGTTGGAGTTTTGGTGAAATCATTTTCGGTGGCAGGACACGTGATTTCGAAATGAGTCTATCGAGATGGGCCTTCGCCAGTGCTTGTAGAGTCGAAAGGGGCGCATCTAATTCTATTTCACCTATGTGGACATATGAGTGGGAATAAGAATGCGGGCGATGAGAATTCGTCATTAAGGCAGTGAGTTAGGCAGATGATGGGTTTGAGATTAGAAAAGCAGCGAAGAGGAATCGGATGAGGTGAAATCACCTTCTGGAAACCAGCAGAGTGAGACAGGGCCAACCGGCATTGGTCCAATTTGGAGTACCACGCGACAATATTTTGGGGAATTGGACGCGATTTTAAATGAGTCAATCGATATGCGCCTCCGGCAGTGCTTGTAGAATCGAAAAAGGCGCTTCTATTTTTAATTAACCTATGCGGACATAGGGGGGAGAACAAGAATGCGGGAGATGTAAGTTGATGATTAAGGCAGTGATTGAGGCAGATGTTGTGTTTTGATGATAGAATAGCACCGAAGAGGAATCTAATGAGGTAAATCCAACTTCTGGAAACTACTAGAGTGAGACAGGGCCAAATTGGCCTACTCCAAGTTGGAGTTTTTGGTGAAATCATTTTCGGTGGCAGGACACGTGATTTCGAAATGAGTCTATCGAGATGGGCCTTCGCCAGTGCTTGTAGAGTCGAAAGGGGCGCATCTAATTCTATTTCACCTATGTGGACATATGAGTGGGAATAAGAATGCGGGCGATGAGAATTCGTCATTAAGGCAGTGAGTTAGGCAGATGATGGGTTTTGAGATTAGAAAAGCAGCGAAGAGGAATCGGATGAGGTGAAATCACCTTCTGGAAACCAGCAGAGTGAGACAGGGCCAACCGCATTGGTCCAATTTGGAGTACCACGCGACAAATTTGGTGGAATTGGACGCGATTTTAAATTGAGTCAATCGATATGCGCCTCCGGCAGTGCTTGTAGAATCGAAAAAGGCGCTTCTATTTTTAATTAACCTATGCGGACATAGGGGGGAGAACAAGAATGCGGGAGATGTAAGTTGATGATTAAGGCAGTGATTGAGGCAGATGTTGTGTTTTGATGATAGAATAGCACCGAAGAGGAATCTAATGAGGTAAATCCAACTTCTGGAAACTACTAGAGTGAGACAGGGCCAAATTGGCCTACTCCAAGTTGGAGTTTTTGGTGAAATCATTTTCGGTGGCAGGACACGTGATTTCGAAATGAGTCTATCGAGATGGGCCTTCGCCAGTGCTTGTAGAGTCGAAAGGGGCGCATCTAATTCTATTTCACCTATGTGGACATATGAGTGGGAATAAGAATGCGGGCGATGAGAATTCGTCATTAAGGCAGTGAGTTAGGCAGATGATGGGTTTTGAGATTAGAAAAGCAGCGAAGAGGAATCGGATGAGGTGAAATCACCTTCTGGAAAACCAGCAGAGTGAGACAGGGCCAACCGCATTGGTCCAATTTGGAGTACCACGCGACAATATTTTGGTGGAATTGGACGCGATTTAAATGAGTCAATCGATATGCGCCTCCGGCAGTGCTTGTAGAATCGAAAAAGGCGCTTCTATTTTAATTAACCTATGCGGACATAGGGGGGAGAACAAGAATGCGGGAGATGTAAGTTGATGATTAAGGCAGTGATTGAGGCAGATGTTGTGTTTTGATGATAGAATAGCACCGAAGAGGAATCTAATGAGGTAAATCCAACTTCTGGAAACTACTAGAGTGAGACAGGGCCAAATTGGCCTACTCCAAGTTGGAGTTTTTGGTGAAATCATTTTCGGTGGCAGGACACGTGATTTCGAAATGAGTCTATCGAGATGGGCCTTCGCCAGTGCTTGTAGAGTCGAAAGGGGCGCATCTAATTCTATTTCACCTATGTGGACATATGAGTGGGAATAAGAATGCGGGCGATGAGAATTCGTCATTAAGGCAGTGAGTTAGGCAGATGATGGGTTTTGAGATTAGAAAAGCAGCGAAGAGGAATCGGATGAGGTGAAATCACCTTCTGGAAACCAGCAGAGTGAGACAGGGCCAACCGGCATTGGTCCAATTTGGAGTACCACGCGACAATATTTTGGTGGAATTGGACGCGATTTTAAATTGAGTCAATCGATATGCGCCTCCGGCAGTGCTTGTAGAATCGAAAAAGGCGCTTCTATTTTTAATTAACCTATGCGGACATAGGGGGGAGAACAAGAATGCGGGAGATGTAAGTTGATGATTAAGGCAGTGATTGAGGCAGATGTTGTGTTTTGATGATAGAATAGCACCGAAGAGGAATCTAATGAGGTAAATCCAACTTCTGGAAACTACTAGAGTGAGACAGGGCCAAATTGGCCTACTCCAAGTTGGAGTTTTTGGTGAAATCATTTTCGGTGGCAGGACACGTGATTTCGAAATGAGTCTATCGAGATGGGCCTTCGCCAGTGCTTGTAGAGTCGAAAGGGGCGCATCTAATTCTATTTCACCTATGTGGACATATGAGTGGGAATAAGAATGCGGGCGATGAGAATTCGTCATTAAGGCAGTGAGTTAGGCAGATGATGGGTTTTGAGATTAGAAAAGCAGCGAAGAGGAATCGGATGAGGTGAAATCACCTTCTGGAAACCAGCAGAGTGAGACAGGGCCAACCGGCATTGGTCCAATTTGGAGTACCACGCGACAATATTTGGTGGAATTGGACGCGATTTTAAATGAGTCAATCGATATGCGCCTCCGGCAGTGCTTGTAGAATCGAAAAAGGCGCTTCTATTTTTAATTAACCTATGCGGACATAGGGGGGAGAACAAGAATGCGGGAGATGTAAGTTGATGATTAAGGCAGTGATTGAGGCAGATGTTGTGTTTTGATGATAGAATAGCACCGAAGAGGAATCTAATGAGGTAAATCCAACTTCTGGAAACTACTAGAGTGAGACAGGGCCAAATTGGCCTACTCCAAGTTGGAGTTTTGGTGAAATCATTTTCGGTGGCAGGACACGTGATTTCGAAATGAGTCTATCGAGATGGGCCTTCGCCAGTGCTTGTAGAGTCGAAAGGGGCGCATCTAATTCTATTTCACCTATGTGGACATATGAGTGGGAATAAGAATGCGGGCGATGAGAATTCGTCATTAAGGCAGTGAGTTAGGCAGATGATGGGTTTGAGATTAGAAAAGCAGCGAAGAGGAATCGGATGAGGTGAAATCACCTTCTGGAAACCAGCAGAGTGAGACAGGGCCAACCGGCATTGGTCCAATTTGGAGTACCACGCGACAATATTTTTGGTGGAATTGGACGCGATTTAAATGAGTCAATCGATATGCGCCTCCGGCAGTGCTTGTAGAATCGAAAAAGGCGCTTCTATTTTTAATTAACCTATGCGGACATAGGGGGGAGAACAAGAATGCGGGAGATGTAAGTTGATGATTAAGGCAGTGATTGAGGCAGATGTTGTGTTTTGATGATAGAATAGCACCGAAGAGGAATCTAATGAGGTAAATCCAACTTCTGGAAACTACTAGAGTGAGACAGGGCCAAATTGGCCTACTCCAAGTTGGAGTTTTTGGTGAAATCATTTTCGGTGGCAGGACACGTGATTTCGAAATGAGTCTATCGAGATGGGCCTTCGCCAGTGCTTGTAGAGTCGAAAGGGGCGCATCTAATTCTATTTCACCTATGTGGACATATGAGTGGGAATAAGAATGCGGGCGATGAGAATTCGTCATTAAGGCAGTGAGTTAGGCAGATGATGGGTTTTGAGATTAGAAAAGCAGCGAAGAGGAATCGGATGAGGTGAAATCACCTTCTGGAAACCAGCAGAGTGAGACAGGGCCAACCGGCATTGGTCCAATTTGGAGTACCACGCGACAATATTTTGGTGGAATTGGACGCGATTTTAAATGAGTCAATCGATATGCGCCTCCGGCAGTGCTTGTAGAATCGAAAAAGGCGCTTCTATTTTTAATTAACCTATGCGGACATAGGGGGGAGAACAAGAATGCGGGAGATGTAAGTTGATGATTAAGGCAGTGATTGAGGCAGATGTTGTGTTTTGATGATAGAATAGCACCGAAGAGGAATCTAATGAGGTAAATCCAACTTCTGGAAACTACTAGAGTGAGACAGGGCCAAATTGGCCTACTCCAAGTTGGAGTTTTTGGTGAAATCATTTTCGGTGGCAGGACACGTGATTTCGAAATGAGTCTATCGAGATGGGCCTTCGCCAGTGCTTGTAGAGTCGAAAGGGGCGCATCTAATTCTATTTCACCTATGTGGACATATGAGTGGGAATAAGAATGCGGGCGATGAGAATTCGTCATTAAGGCAGTGAGTTAGGCAGATGATGGGTTTTGAGATTAAAAGCAGCGAAGAGGAATCGGATGAGGTGAAATCACCTTCTGGAAACCAGCAGAGTGAGACAGGGCCAACCGGCATTGGTCCAATTTGGAGTACCACGCGACAATATTTTGGTGGAATTGGACGCGATTTTAAATTGAGTCAATCGATATGCGCCTCCGGCAGTGCTTGTAGAATCGAAAAAGGCGCTTCTATTTTTAATTAACCTATGCGGACATAGGGGGGAGAACAAGAATGCGGGAGATGTAAGTTGATGATTAAGGCAGTGATTGAGGCAGATGTTGTGTTTTGATGATAGAATAGCACCGAAGAGGAATCTAATGAGGTAAATCCAACTTCTGGAAACTACTAGAGTGAGACAGGGCCAAATTGGCCTACTCCAAGTTGGAGTTTTTGGTGAAATCATTTTCGGTGGCAGGACACGTGATTTCGAAATGAGTCTATCGAGATGGGCCTTCGCCAGTGCTTGTAGAGTCGAAAGGGGCGCATCTAATTCTATTTCACCTATGTGGACATATGAGTGGGAATAAGAATGCGGGCGATGAGAATTCGTCATTAAGGCAGTGAGTTAGGCAGATGATGGGTTTTGAGATTAGAAAAGCAGCGAAGAGGAATCGGATGAGGTGAAATCACCTTCTGGAAACCAGCAGAGTGAGACAGGGCCAACCGGCATTGGTCCAATTTGGAGTACCACGCGACAATATTTTGGTGGAATTGGACGCGATTTAAATTGAGTCAATCGATATGCGCCTCCGGCAGTGCTTGTAGAATCGAAAAAGGCGCTTCTATTTTAATTAACCTATGCGGACATAGGGGGGAGAACAAGAATGCGGGAGATGTAAGTTGATGATTAAGGCAGTGATTGAGGCAGATGTTGTGTTTGATGATAGAATAGCACCGAAGAGGAATCTAATGAGGTAAATCCAACTTCTGGAAACTACTAGAGTGAGACAGGGCCAAATTGGCCTACTCCAAGTTGGAGTTTTTGGTGAAATCATTTTCGGTGGCAGGACACGTGATTTCGAAATGAGTCTATCGAGATGGGCCTTCGCCAGTGCTTGTAGAGTCGAAAGGGGCGCATCTAATTCTATTTCACCTATGTGGACATATGAGTGGGAATAAGAATGCGGGCGATGAGAATTCGTCATTAAGGCAGTGAGTTAGGCAGATGATGGGTTTTGAGATTAGAAAAGCAGCGAAGAGGAATCGGATGAGGTGAAATCACCTTCTGGAAACCAGCAGAGTGAGACAGGGCCAACCGGCATTGGTCCAATTTGGAGTACCACGCGACAATATTTTGGTGGAATTGGACGCGATTTTAAATTGAGTCAATCGATATGCGCCTCCGGCAGTGCTTGTAGAATCGAAAAAGGCGCTTCTATTTTTAATTAACCTATGCGGACATAGGGGGGAGAACAAGAATGCGGGAGATGTAAGTTGATGATTAAGGCAGTGATTGAGGCAGATGTTGTGTTTTGATGATAGAATAGCACCGAAGAGGAATCTAATGAGGTAAATCCAACTTCTGGAAACTACTAGAGTGAGACAGGGCCAAATTGGCCTACTCCAAGTTGGAGTTTTGGTGAAATCATTTTCGGTGGCAGGACACGTGATTTCGAAATGAGTCTATCGAGATGGGCCTTCGCCAGTGCTTGTAGAGTCGAAAGGGGCGCATCTAATTCTATTTCACCTATGTGGACATATGAGTGGGAATAAGAATGCGGGCGATGAGAATTCGTCATTAAGGCAGTGAGTTAGGCAGATGATGGGTTTTGAGATTAGAAAAGCAGCGAAGAGGAATCGGATGAGGTGAAATCACCTTCTGGAAACCAGCAGAGTGAGACAGGGCCAACCGCATTGGTCCAATTTGGAGTACCACGCGACAATATTTTTGGTGGAATTGGACGCGATTTTAAATTGAGTCAATCGATATGCGCCTCCGGCAGTGCTTGTAGAATCGAAAAAGGCGCTTCTATTTTAATTAACCTATGCGGACATAGGGGGGAGAACAAGAATGCGGGAGATGTAAGTTGATGATTAAGGCAGTGATTGAGGCAGATGTTGTGTTTGATGATAGAATAGCACCGAAGAGGAATCTAATGAGGTAAATCCAACTTCTGGAAACTACTAGAGTGAGACAGGGCCAAATTGGCCTACTCCAAGTTGGAGTTTTTGGTGAAATCATTTTCGGTGGCAGGACACGTGATTTCGAAATGAGTCTATCGAGATGGGCCTTCGCCAGTGCTTGTAGAGTCGAAAGGGGCGCATCTAATTCTATTTCACCTATGTGGACATATGAGTGGGAATAAGAATGCGGGCGATGAGAATTCGTCATTAAGGCAGTGAGTTAGGCAGATGATGGGTTTTGAGATTAGAAAAGCAGCGAAGAGGAATCGGATGAGGTGAAATCACCTTCTGGAAACCAGCAGAGTGAGACAGGGCCAACCGGCATTGGTCCAATTTGGAGTACCACGCGACAATATTTTGGTGGAATTGGACGCGATTTTAAATGAGTCAATCGATATGCGCCTCCGGCAGTGCTTGTAGAATCGAAAAAGGCGCTTCTATTTTTAATTAACCTATGCGGACATAGGGGGGAGAACAAGAATGCGGGAGATGTAAGTTGATGATTAAGGCAGTGATTGAGGCAGATGTTGTGTTTTGATGATAGAATAGCACCGAAGAGGAATCTAATGAGGTAAATCCAACTTCTGGAAACTACTAGAGTGAGACAGGGCCAAATTGGCCTACTCCAAGTTGGAGTTTTTGGTGAAATCATTTTCGGTGGCAGGACACGTGATTTCGAAATGAGTCTATCGAGATGGGCCTTCGCCAGTGCTTGTAGAGTCGAAAGGGGCGCATCTAATTCTATTTCACCTATGTGGACATATGAGTGGGAATAAGAATGCGGGCGATGAGAATTCGTCATTAAGGCAGTGAGTTAGGCAGATGATGGGTTTGAGATTAGAAAAGCAGCGAAGAGGAATCGGATGAGGTGAAATCACCTTCTGGAAACCAGCAGAGTGAGACAGGGCCAACCGGCATTGGTCCAATTTGGAGTACCACGCGACAATATTTTGGTGGAATTGGACGCGATTTTAAATTGAGTCAATCGATATGCGCCTCCGGCAGTGCTTGTAGAATCGAAAAAGGCGCTTCTATTTTTAATTAACCTATGCGGACATAGGGGGGAGAACAAGAATGCGGGAGATGTAAGTTGATGATTAAGGCAGTGATTGAGGCAGATGTTGTGTTTTGATGATAGAATAGCACCGAAGAGGAATCTAATGAGGTAAATCCAACTTCTGGAAACTACTAGAGTGAGACAGGGCCAAATTGGCCTACTCCAAGTTGGAGTTTTGGTGAAATCATTTTCGGTGGCAGGACACGTGATTTCGAAATGAGTCTATCGAGATGGGCCTTCGCCAGTGCTTGTAGAGTCGAAAGGGGCGCATCTAATTCTATTTCACCTATGTGGACATATGAGTGGGAATAAGAATGCGGGCGATGAGAATTCGTCATTAAGGCAGTGAGTTAGGCAGATGATGGGTTTGAGATTAGAAAAGCAGCGAAGAGGAATCGGATGAGGTGAAATCACCTTCTGGAAACCAGCAGAGTGAGACAGGGCCAACCGGCATTGGTCCAATTTGGAGTACCACGCGACAATATTTTTGGTGGAATTGGACGCGATTTTAAATTGAGTCAATCGATATGCGCCTCCGGCAGTGCTTGTAGAATCGAAAAAGGCGCTTCTATTTTTAATTAACCTATGCGGACATAGGGGGGAGAACAAGAATGCGGGAGATGTAAGTTGATGATTAAGGCAGTGATTGAGGCAGATGTTGTGTTTTGATGATAGAATAGCACCGAAGAGGAATCTAATGAGGTAAATCCAACTTCTGGAAACTACTAGAGTGAGACAGGGCCAAATTGGCCTACTCCAAGTTGGAGTTTTGGTGAAATCATTTTCGGTGGCAGGACACGTGATTTCGAAATGAGTCTATCGAGATGGGCCTTCGCCAGTGCTTGTAGAGTCGAAAGGGGCGCATCTAATTCTATTTCACCTATGTGGACATATGAGTGGGAATAAGAATGCGGGCGATGAGAATTCGTCATTAAGGCAGTGAGTTAGGCAGATGATGGGTTTTGAGATTAGAAAAGCAGCGAAGAGGAATCGGATGAGGTGAAATCACCTTCTGGAAACCAGCAGAGTGAGACAGGGCCAACCGGCATTGGTCCAATTTGGAGTACCACGCGACAATATTTTGGTGGAATTGGACGCGATTTTAAATTGAGTCAATCGATATGCGCCTCCGGCAGTGCTTGTAGAATCGAAAAAGGCGCTTCTATTTTTAATTAACCTATGCGGACATAGGGGGGAGAACAAGAATGCGGGAGATGTAAGTTGATGATTAAGGCAGTGATTGAGGCAGATGTTGTGTTTTGATGATAGAATAGCACCGAAGAGGAATCTAATGAGGTAAATCCAACTTCTGGAAACTACTAGAGTGAGACAGGGCCAAATTGGCCTACTCCAAGTTGGAGTTTTTGGTGAAATCATTTTCGGTGGCAGGACACGTGATTTCGAAATGAGTCTATCGAGATGGGCCTTCGCCAGTGCTTGTAGAGTCGAAAGGGGCGCATCTAATTCTATTTCACCTATGTGGACATATGAGTGGGAATAAGAATGCGGGCGATGAGAATTCGTCATTAAGGCAGTGAGTTAGGCAGATGATGGGTTTTGAGATTAGAAAAGCAGCGAAGAGGAATCGGATGAGGTGAAATCACCTTCTGGAAACCAGCAGAGTGAGACAGGGCCAACCGGCATTGGTCCAATTTGGAGTACCACGCGACAATATTTTGGTGGAATTGGACGCGATTTTAAATTGAGTCAATCGATATGCGCCTCCGGCAGTGCTTGTAGAATCGAAAAAGGCGCTTCTATTTTTAATTAACCTATGCGGACATAGGGGGGAGAACAAGAATGCGGGAGATGTAAGTTGATGATTAAGGCAGTGATTGAGGCAGATGTTGTGTTTGATGATAGAATAGCACCGAAGAGGAATCTAATGAGGTAAATCCAACTTCTGGAAACTACTAGAGTGAGACAGGGCCAAATTGGCCTACTCCAAGTTGGAGTTTTTGGTGAAATCATTTTCGGTGGCAGGACACGTGATTTCGAAATGAGTCTATCGAGATGGGCCTTCGCCAGTGCTTGTAGAGTCGAAAGGGGCGCATCTAATTCTATTTCACCTATGTGGACATATGAGTGGGAATAAGAATGCGGGCGATGAGAATTCGTCATTAAGGCAGTGAGTTAGGCAGATGATGGGTTTTGAGATTAGAAAAGCAGCGAAGAGGAATCGGATGAGGTGAAATCACCTTCTGGAAACCAGCAGAGTGAGACAGGGCCAACCGGCATTGGTCCAATTTGGAGTACCACGCGACAATATTTTGGTGGAATTGGACGCGATTTTAAATGAGTCAATCGATATGCGCCTCCGGCAGTGCTTGTAGAATCGAAAAAGGCGCTTCTATTTTTAATTAACCTATGCGGACATAGGGGGGAGAACAAGAATGCGGGAGATGTAAGTTGATGATTAAGGCAGTGATTGAGGCAGATGTTGTGTTTTGATGATAGAATAGCACCGAAGAGGAATCTAATGAGGTAAATCCAACTTCTGGAAACTACTAGAGTGAGACAGGGCCAAATTGGCCTACTCCAAGTTGGAGTTTTTGGTGAAATCATTTTCGGTGGCAGGACACGTGATTTCGAAATGAGTCTATCGAGATGGGCCTTCGCCAGTGCTTGTAGAGTCGAAAGGGGCGCATCTAATTCTATTTCACCTATGTGGACATATGAGTGGGAATAAGAATGCGGGCGATGAGAATTCGTCATTAAGGCAGTGAGTTAGGCAGATGATGGGTTTTGAGATTAGAAAAGCAGCGAAGAGGAATCGGATGAGGTGAAATCACCTTCTGGAAACCAGCAGAGTGAGACAGGGCCAACCGGCATTGGTCCAATTTGGAGTACCACGCGACAATATTTTCGGTGGAATTGGACGCGATTTTAAATTGAGTCAATCGATATGCGCCTCCGGCAGTGCTTGTAGAATCGAAAAAGGCGCTTCTATTTTTAATTAACCTATGCGGACATAGGGGGGAGAACAAGAATGCGGGAGATGTAAGTTGATGATTAAGGCAGTGATGAGGCAGATGTTGTGTTTTGATGATAGAATAGCACCGAAGAGGAATCTAATGAGGTAAATCAACTTCTGGAAACTACTAGAGTGAGACAGGGCCAAATTGGCCTACTCCAAGTTGGAGTTTTTGGTGAAATCATTTTCGGTGGCAGGACACGTGATTTCGAAATGAGTCTATCGAGATGGGCCTTCGCCAGTGCTTGTAGAGTCGAAAGGGGCGCATCTAATTCTATTTCACCTATGTGGACATATGAGTGGGAATAAGAATGCGGGCGATGAGAATTCGTCATTAAGGCAGTGAGTTAGGCAGATGATGGGTTTTGAGATTAGAAAAGCAGCGAAGAGGAATCGGATGAGGTGAAATCACCTTCTGGAAACCAGCAGAGTGAGACAGGGCCAACCGGCATTGGTCCAATTTGGAGTACCACGCGACAATATTTTGGTGGAATGGACGCGATTTTAAATTGAGTCAATCGATATGCGCCTCCGGCAGTGCTTGTAGAATCGAAAAAGGCGCTTCTATTTTTAATTAACCTATGCGGACATAGGGGGGAGAACAAGAATGCGGGAGATGTAAGTGATGATCAAGGCAGTGATTGAGGCAGATGTTGTGTTTTGATGATAGAATAGCACCGAAGAGGAATCTAATGAGGTAAATCCAACTTCTGGAAACTACTAGAGTGAGACAGGGCCAAATTGGCCTACTCCAAGTTGGAGTTTTTGGTGAAATCATTTTCGGTGGCAGGACACGTGATTTCGAAATGAGTCTATCGAGATGGGCCTTCGCCAGTGCTTGTAGAGTCGAAAGGGGCGCATCTAATTCTATTTCACCTATGTGGACATATGAGTGGGAATAAGAATGCGGGCGATGAGAATTCGTCATTAAGGCAGTGAGTTAGGCAGATGATGGGTTTTGAGATTAGAAAAGCAGCGAAGAGGAATCGGATGAGGTGAAATCACCTTCTGGAAACCAGCAGAGTGAGACAGGGCCAACCGGCATTGGTCCAATTTGGAGTACCACGCGACAATATTTTTCGGGGGAATGGACGCGATTTTAAATTGAGTCAATCGATATGCGCCGGCAGTGCTTGTAGAATCGAAAAGGCGTTCTTTTTAATTAACCTATGCGGACATAGGGGGGAGAGAACAAGAATGCGGGAGATGTAAGTTGATGATAAGGCAGTGATTGAGGCAGATGTTGTGTTTTGATGATAGAATAGCACCGAAGAGGAATCTAATGAGGTAAATCCAACTTTGGAAACTACTAGAGTGAGACAGGGCCAAATTGGCCTACTCCAAGTTGGAGTTTTGGTGAAATCATTTTCGGTGGCAGGACACGTGATTTCGAAATGAGTCTATCGAGATGGGCCTTCGCCAGTGCTTGTAGAGTCGAAAGGGGCGCATCTAATTCTATTTCACTATGTGGACATATGAGTGGGAATAAGAATGCGGGCGATGAGAATTCGTCATTAAGGCAGTGAGTTAGGCAGATGATGGGTTTTGAGATTAGAAAAGCAGAGAAGAGGAATCGGATGAGGTGAAATCACCTTCTGGAAACCAGCAGAGTGAGACAGGGCCAACCGACATTGGTCAATTTGGAGTACCACGCGACAATATTTTGGTGGAATTGGACGCGATTTTAAATTGAGTCAATCGATATGCGCCTCCGGCAGTGCTTGTAGAATCGAAAAAAGGCGCTTCTATTTTTAATTACCTATGCGGACATAGGGGGGAGAACAAGAATGCGGGAGATGTAAGTTGATGATTAAGGCAGTGATGAGGCAGATGTTGTGTTTTGATGATAGAATAGCCACCGAAGGAATCTAATGAGGTAAATCCAACTTCTGGAAATACTAGAGTGAGACAGGGCCAAATTGGCCTACTCCAAGTTGGAGTTTTTGGTGAATCATTTTCGGTGGCAGGAACAGTTGATTTCGAAATGAGTCTATCGAGATGGGCCTTCGCCAGTGCTTGTTAGAGTCGAAAGGGGCGCATCTATTTCTATTCACCTATGTGGACATATGAGGGAATAGAATGCGGGCGATGAGAATTCGTCATAAGGCAGTGATTAGGCAGATGATGGGTTTTGAGATTAGAAAAGCAAGCGAAGAGGAATCGGATGAGGTGAAATCACCTTCTGGAAACCAGCAGAGTGAGACAGGGCCAACCGGCATTGGCCAATTTGAGTACCCACGCGACAATATTTTCGGTGGAATTGGACGCGATTTTAAATTGAGTCAATCGATATGCGCTCCGGCATGCTTGTAGAATCGAAAAAGGCGCTTCTATTTTTAATTAACCTATGCGGACATAGGGGGGAGAACAAGAATGCGGGAGATGTAAGTGATGATTAAGGCAGTGATTGAGGCAGATGTGTGTGTTTTGATGATAGAATAGCACCGAAGAGGAATCTAATGAGGTAAATCCAACTTCTGGAAACTACTAGAGTGAGACAGGGCCAAATTGGCCTACTCCCAAGTTGGAGTTTTTGGTGAAATTTTCGGTGGCAGGACACGTGATTTCGAAATGAGTCTATCGAGATGGGCCTTCGCCAGTGCTTGTAGAGTCGAAAGGGGCGCATTCTAATTCTATTTCACCTATGTGGACATATGAGTGGGAATAAGAATGCGGGCGATGAGAATTC
>JAJOLY010000068.1:0-28570 GCA_023968675.1 Taenia pisiformis | reverse complement strand
TTTACGCTTTCGCATGAGTGACACGGAGACGTTCAACCATACCCAAAGTGGTGATCCGCCCACGGATCACATGGTTGATGTGCATGCACAACGTGGCAGCTGACGGCTCACAAGTCCACGTTGGCTCAATCTCATCGCTCACCTGGTGACCCTACGACATCACACTCAAATGTATCGTCCATCGTATGCTTTACTTCCTCGTTTGGCCTTTGCCGTCAGCTGGATACGGAGTTAGCCGCTAAATTGCGCTCGAATTGGCAACTTGTGCGAGACTAGTTCGGCTTGGTTGTCAGCTAACTCGTCAAACGTGGCAATCTAGCGGCTTCCTACAATGCGCGCAAATGCCTACGCGTGGATCTCCAGTGATGTCACAGTGGGCAGAATTCTCAAAAATGAACGCACTGCTTACTTTGTGCAGAAGTTTAAACAAGGCCATCAGCACTGCCCAAAGCCCATGCCTCAACGTGCAAGTACAGCCACTGAAGAATGGAATTCTCATGCCTAGCATGAAGGTATCATGTGATGAAACTGGCTGTCCGGAGACTCCAGTTCACCTAGCAAAGCATATGGGCGTGTAATTGTGAAGTGAGAACAAGATGACAACATTCAATGCAACCATTATGCACCTTTTATCATTCATTCATGCGTATGCAATGCACAGTTGAATGGAGTCATTCCACATGTCACGTCCATGAAATTACTCAAAGGAAATGTTGTTTACCATCTTTGATGTGCACTAGCAACTGAAAGCTTGACGAAATGCTTTGCTAAGCAAATTTCAACTGCCAGCTACAGTCAGTTAAGGTTGTACTAGTTAACTTTTCGTTGCTTTATCAAACTCCTAGCCAGCATTGAAAGTGATATGTGCCTCTAAGCCACAGATAAAACGCCATCGAGCCCCACTGGGGAAATCTCCACGGCGACCGCAGGGAGCTCATTTGCTGCGCACCACCAAGCCTCCATTGATGCAAGTTCTAGTTCCATCGAATATTGACGAAACAGCATTTGAGTGGATCTAAAAGCCAATTCCACATACCACGCCACAGTTTCGGCGTCTATTCCTACTCTTGACCCATCTGGCAGGTTCACACCTATGAATCCGGATACTACTAATCCACCTGCCTCTATTGTTCAAACATTTATGCTAGCTTTCTCGTAAATATGTGCAACTGGCCCATTCACAATGCAATGCCTTGGCGCCTTTGTTGGTGCACGCTCTGATGGTTATTGGGCAGGCATTCTGGCGGATCACTTAGCGCACTCCCAGTCATTATCCAATGATCCGGGATCATCATATAAAGACACTGTGCAGGGCATGAATGAGCATTTTCTAGCAGAGTGATGCTGCTTTACCTGTCTTATTCTTTTGGCACTGTCAACGTTGCGTGGGAATTCCTCTTCAGCAATAGGTAAGATACGTTCTTAAGTTTGGCTTACGCATACCCACTTTCACAAAGCGTCTTTTTGTTGCGTGGGTATGCTAAGGAGCGTGGCAGGGGTTCGCGTCGCATCACATTACAGGCAATTTTCTGTGCGGCCAAGTCTGAATGCTTCATTTCTTGGCATTGGAATCTGTGCTGCTCAAATTCCTATATAGTCTTTCTTTTTATTGTCATAGTCCCTTACGCCTGGCATCTTTGTGTGTGCGCAGGACTTTTCTAGCTCCTTTGTGTCACACGTGCTTTTGAGCACATCTGGACTTAGGCCCTGCTCGAAAAAGGAACATCGAAGGGTAAACAACTCCTTATTTCCCGCCTTTTGAATGTCCACTTCTTCTCTGGTGACCCAAACAAATAAAACGAGCGCTAAGGGCTGCTTATCATGTTGTATGGTGGTCTGGCCGATTGAGCATTCAATTGCTATGATGTCTGAATATAAGTCGGTGATTTTTGTAGTCTCATTGTAGCATTGCTACAGCTCATGAAATGCGCACAACGTGGCATTGAACGCAGCAGAACTCACGCTGCCAAACACCCTCAGTCTGTTGATTACACATCTGCGCCTGAGGCATAACCTCGAACCCACAGTTTTTTGGCTTTAATCCTGGTTATTCGCCACTTGCTCCGAAGCTTTAACCATTTCGCCTCCATTCAGTCTTTCCTGATGAAAAATAATTTTTGTTTTGTCAGCAACACTTCCAAAACATTGTTTTTATTTGCGCAGATCGTTTTGCCTCCCCGGAACTTGACACTTGCAGGTATTTGAATTCGACCGCTGTTGAAGGCAAACGTGGCAAAAGCCGCTTGATATCACCAGCCTTGCCGGCGGTTATTATGTCTCCTGGATTCGCGATGATCAGTCTCATTTACATCTAGTGTGGGTTCTTCTGAGAGCTATGTCATTGCCAACTTGAAGCCAGAACAAATGGTACTGTCCTCGTTAGGGCAAGTGTCGACCGCGTCGCGCACATAAGCAATGTAGTGAGCGTGAAAACACCGCCTTTACCACGTGAGCCCTGTCTGTTTTATTTATGAGATGTCGAGCTCTTGCAATTAACTTTATTCACCAGAGATCCAACCACATTGGAAACCGATTGATTAGACCAAGTCCATTCCACTGTATAGAGTAGGATAGTAGCGGATTTGATAGTTCCATCATGCAGAGTTGGTGGATAATGAAAGTTTTACTGGACGAATTGTCACCATTTTTGACAGGGACTGAGGTCGTTACCACAACTCTACCATGATTAGCACCTCACAAACTACAAATCCTATGGCGAAACTTCGAGTGATTCTACCGGCATCCACCTCAACAGCTCAATGTATCGGACTCACCTCACCACCCTGGCCATGTGCAACCACTTTCACATCCATGATTCTAGCACTGCCGTTAATCCTAATGTAAGTCTGCACAGACTGTTAAATGATGCGTTTGACTCGAATCCTGCAGCTCAGCATTTGTGTTTTCAAGCGCGTCATCATTCCTATTGCAGGTGCCAATCAATTGGAGAATAATCGGGTTCTTCTGCAAGATGGACACAATTGCCCGAACATCTGAGCGGAGCAAAATAGGCGGAACGAATATACCATACTTCGGCTTCACTTACTAATGCTTTTATTAAAGACACTTAAGGGTAGGGTACGAAACATCGCAACGAATATTAACGATTTTACTTGATCAAGAGACTAGCAATGGAGGGCGACAATTACACATGCTTCAAAGTAAAGATGTAGTGCAGATTTCGATGCTTGAAGCAATCTGTCCAAACCTCAATGGCGGACGTTGGTTCTACATTACTGCTAGGCCGTTGAGACATTGTGATGGCACTTGCATCGGCTGGCCTGTTCAGACACCGCAAAGAGCAATGAAATGAGGCTGGAAAAATGTATGGAGAATCGTGGTCGTTTAGGGTCAAATTGATCTGTTCCACTTGCATTCGCTCTTCCTTGGGTTCATGGCGGGCTGTAGCTCCGGTTTCATTTCCGACTGCAGCTTATGTCTACTTTGAGAGGCGCATGGTGCACTAGTCCAGCTGTGCGTGTACACGAAAACTACGGCACTTTAATGGTTTGTTTGTGCCTGCCAAGAAGTCAAATGGGATTAATTCGAGTGCACTTCTTCGCTTACGCTCGCAGCTTTGTTGGATGTTGTGAGAACTCTTAGTTCACTAAGGTCCATTCATTCATTAATGCATATAACTCAGCATGGAATCTTCATTCTGCAAAGTATAATATGCTCAGAATGTCAAAATAGTGCGTAGTCAAGCCGTTTTAATGCGCGAAATGCAAACAACACACACTTATTTGAAGACAAAACACTTAAGTGAGTTTTCTATGTTCGTCGAGGTGCGCGGATGCGAACATGAAATGCGACCATTTCAGAGGCCTCCATTTGTGATGCTGCAAACGCCGAAATTCGATGGACCTAGAACTTGCATCAATGGAGGCTTGGTGGTGCGCAGCAAATGAGCTCCCTGCGGTCGCCGTGGAGATTTCCCCAGTGGGGCTCGATGGCGTTTTATCTGTGGCTTAGAGGCACATATCACTTTCAATGCTGGCTAGGAGTTTGATAAAGCAACGAAAAGTTAACTAGTACAACCTTAACTGACTGTAGCTGGCAGTTGAAATTTGCTTAGCAAAGCATTTCGTCAAGCTTTCAGTTGCTAGTGCACATCAAAGATGGTAAAACAACATTTCCTTTGAGTAATTTCATGGACGTGACATGTGGAATGACTCCATTCAACTGTGCATTGCATACGCATGAATGAATGATAAAAGGTGCATAAATGGTTGCATTGAATGTTGTCATCTTGTTCTCACTTCACAATTACACGCCATATGCTTTGCTAGGTGAACTGGAGTCTCCGGACAGCCAGTTTCATCACATGATACCTTCATGCTAGGCATGAGAATTCCATTCTTCAGTGGCTGTACTTGCACGTTGAGGCATGGGCTTTGGGCAGTGCTGATGGCCTTGTTTAAACTTCTGCACAAAGTAAGCAGTGCGTTCATTTTTGAGAATTCTGCCCACTGTGACATCACTGGAGATCCACGCGTAGGCATTTGCGCGCATTGTAGGAAGCCGCTAGATTGCCACGTTTGACGAGTTAGCTGACAACCAAGCCGAACTAGTCTCGCACAATTTGCCAATTCGAGCGCAATTTAGCGGCTAACTCCGTATCCAGCTGACGGCAAAGGCCAAACGAGGAAGGTAAAAGCATACGATGGACGATACATTTGAGTGTGATGTCGTAGGGGTCACCAGGTGAGCGATGAGATTGAGCCAACGTGGACTTGTGAGCCGTCAGCTGCCACGTTGTGCATGCACATCAACCATGTGATCCGTGGGCGGATCACCACTTTGGGTATGGTTGAACGTCTCCGTGTCACTCATGCGAAAGCGTAAAGCACCGGCAGTTCCATTTGTGGCGCATGGCATCCTTTCAATTGGTCACTGAAATGCCATGTTTGTTTTGAGAATAGAGACGTGCCAAGTCTAAAAAGCGCAGGCGGTTTTGACACGAGAATTAGCAGGAAACTGCTCTCTCAACTCACTGTCTATTCCCGCAAGGATTCCTGTTTGCAATATAAATTGTCCTGCTGTATAGGTTGGATGAAAATCGTTAGGCAAATCCCCGCTTCGTTAGCGATACGGGTTCACTTTGGCCTGTGGATCAGGCAAGTTCATCTCGTAGCAGCATTTCGTAGTGCTGGAGTTTTGGCTTGAGGGGAAAAGGAACAACTGCACTGATGAAGGGACGCGCATCTATGCGTGCAGGCGATTTGATGCTAAAAATCGACCCTCATAGATGATGGCGAGTCATCGAAATGATTCACACAGCCTTTAGCCAGTGGCGCTTTACGTACACAACTATCATCCTAAAAGCAACATTTTAATGTGAGATCTCAATGCTTCTGTGGTTGGTGTAAAAAGTAGTGCAGAACCTCTTGGTAGTGTCTGGGTTGTGATCAAGTGTAGGACCTCTCCAATCAAATCTATTTCAACATGCATTGCTCAGCATTTTACCATCGAAGCAATTAATCCATCTCATCGGTCAGAGTGCATTTGACGAGTTAGCTGACAACCAAACCGAACTAGTCTCGCACAAGTTGCCAATTCGAGCGCAATTTAGCGGCTAACTCCGTATCCGTCGGTTATAGTGCCTTCAACCCCCTTGGATGACTGTATCACACAAATTCCTTGCTTCCATTTTGACCTGCTTCAATTTCCTAGCCTTCGCTGCACCGAATGGAAAGGCTGATGCAAATTCTCCCACTAGAAGCCTGGGTGCAGCGCTTTGATGGCTGCTGAGTGCTTTTGACGCGTCGCTATGTTAGCCGTTTACAAAAAATCACGCTGGACAAATTAGTAACTCAACGTTGCCCTGCATTCCTTGCTCGGCGACAAAATACACACTGCCTCGTTGAATGTGTGAGCGGTGAACACGGACTCAAAGCAAGCAATAGCGAAAAACACAATCCCAATGCGTCTGGTCCTTTAGACACGTAGGAATCTTGCCACTTCATGTGCGAGAAAAAGAAGCAAATATGCCTCTGGTTCCACTTGCCTGTCAAAATAGAAATGCATGCTACCGCACTCTCATCAGTAGTTGGCATCGAAAACATCAACGCGATTCACCATTGGCGCTGGAAACAGTGCTGATGATACCCTTTGCATTCTACCAGAAGCATGCGCATAGCGAGGGAGTACATTCGGCTGTTGAGAGATTGGCGAATCCTGTCTAGCGAACCTTGTCCTACGAAAACGATGGGAAGCATTAGCCGCTACTGCTGATTTGCTTGAAGGAGTCGGACGAGGTGCCCTCTCAGCCTCGACTGTCACCACTAATCCACGAGTATTTGCAAAGCACATTGTGGGTGAATTCCACCTCCGGCGTCTTATTGGTACGTTGATTTGTAAACAGAGGTCGCAGCTCGGTAACTGGCGGCCCTTGAACTCGACATGCCCCTGCGCACTATTTACGGTAAGCAAGCCAGTCTACGGCAATGCAAATCGTCCAGGCCATTCAAAAGCGATGTTTAGTAAGAATGCGAAATGATGTTTGTGGGCTTCTGCAGGTGCTGCACCAGCGCCGTTTACTCAAACACGCATTTCGTGCAACGTCAAACGGTCTGGAAGCTTTCACGAAGCATATTTATTGGCTAATTTGGTTTCACGATGCTCCTTACCCGAGCAGACTGGGTAATGTTTCGTGACCTATGCTAAAACGGAATGGAGTTTGTGGCAGAGTTATGAGTAAGTCCTTCTCTATTCCTCTGCGTGCTTTGATTTGCTCAGCGTGCTTCCATAAATTTGGCAAATTTTTGTGTCGAATTTACGCAACAGGCATCCACCGGAGCTTCTCACTAAGCTTCCTTACTACTGGCACTGATTGACCTGCTCCGCTGAATCGTTGGTGCTTTGATGCGAAGGAACTATTCGATTCTGCACATGGGCCTTTATTGGGTTCATTAGGAAGTTACTGATACGGACCCAAACAATCGCATAACTTTGCCACTTGCAGACGCTATCTGACGGTTGTGTTCCCACCTCTATAGCACTGCCAAGTGCAAATGCTAATGTGGGGACAAAAAGGTTTACGATCGACAATAGATCATTTTGGCTGATGAGAAAGAGGTTAGGTGGAAAGTCATATCCCCAAGATGACGACGCGTAACCGGTGAAAGCGAAGAGGTCGCGCACGGTCCTCATCATCGCAACTAAGCGCCATACGTGGCTCAGCCTGCGACCATGGGGTCTCTAGATGATCATCGGCACCACCGAGGTAAAACTACAGGATATGCACCTCCGCCTATGCACGCATGAGGCACACCAGCACACGTGGTCATTCGATATTTGATAAATGTCTTCCCCTTCGTTGGCGATACATAATGCATTGTGGGCTGCACAACCGACGCATTTGACAAACGAATGCCTAGAACAGAATAATTTGCTCAAATAATGAGGCAGGCTTTACCCGCAGAGGAATTAGTTGTACGAAGTTCATGAAGTCGCCTTACTCTTTCGTCTTCCATCTTTTGCTCGTGGCACACTCGCACACATACCACTGGGACCGCATCGCTGTGGTGGGCTCACAGTGGGGTGGTGGAGCTGTCGATTCGGAGCAGGGACCACTCACACCTTGCATTCAATTTCCATCACTTCGATTACTTATGCCTTTCAAGGTAAATGTGATGGGAGTAGACTCTTATGTCGCAGAATTGCATACAAGACTATAGTAGCATGAAAGAACTGTTCACTGCTGAAAAGCAATGCAGATGCTCCGTCTACGAAACTAGCTTTTTAGAGCGTCAAATGTCTTTTGCGAACCTGCTAATCTTCACAGGGAAATCATACCGAATGCCCATTTTGATGCAGCTCTGGCACCTCTCTTCCCCCCAGCGCGCAGTGATTGAGCTGTTGCTGATACCGTTGTGCTGATGTTGGGCAGGCCTGCAATATCAGGTAAGGCCTTCAGGTAAGAGCGCTTTCTTCCAATCCGGAGTAGCAGCCTAGGCGCTGCACACACTGGCTCTGACTGTTACAATCTATTTAATGTACCTATGGTTCAAAAGCCTTCTGCAGCTCAGCGTCTTTATTTTGTTTGTGGATATGTTGGGGCTGACTTACAAGTTGAAACGATGCCATGCGAGAAACAATAAAATTAGATGGCATCTATCAAAAACCTTTAAAACACAATACGCCGAAAACTTGGGAGAAGCTGTTGGCAAAATACAAAAAAGACAATCATTCCAACATCTGCTGACTCAACAAATGGCAAGTCTACAGTGACCCTCGCACCTACGACAGGAAGCAAGCCTACTTGGACTTGCACAATCACTGCAAACGACAAATCTATCTACTCAGTCTTTCATATTCACAATACATTGTAAATTCATACCGGCTTCTGTCAACTCAT
The DNA here is from genome assembly GCA_023968675.1 of Taenia pisiformis. Classification (NCBI taxonomy): domain Eukaryota; kingdom Metazoa; phylum Platyhelminthes; class Cestoda; order Cyclophyllidea; family Taeniidae; genus Taenia; species Taenia pisiformis. Next base: position 20,211 of record JAJOLY010000068.1, on the reverse strand, counting down.
AGTAGAAACGCATCGCTAATCCTGCTGATGTTCTGACCAATGAGATTGGTCCTTTGTAAATATCATGCCATGGACTAAAGGGAAAAGCACAAAATCGAAAGTAGTTGCTGATAAGTACGGACAGTGAATGGGGTTTGGTGGAGTATGGAGAGGATCAGCTATTCCAGCTCAAGCAACTTGGGCAAAGTGTTCAGCTCAAATACCCAGTCGACCTTTGAAATTTGTTTAAGACGAAAAGACAGCCGAAAGGTACAAATGAGCAGTATTGTGATGGGGACGATCAGGCGCGTGTGTGAAATGGGCATTTTGACAAGTCCAAACTTGAAAAGAAGAGCACATTTTGTGCTCTTGTTGCAAGCTCTCGACTGGCATTTTTAACAAGGAAGGCGTCTGTGGATTATTTGTTTGTGCAAAGGAATGGACCAGGACTGAATGCGGTGCAAAGGGCAAGAGGTTTAAGAGCATGGTCTTGGTGGTAGGAGTAGTCTAATGGTATTAGGAAAGCCGCAGTAGGTAAAGAATCACGTTTTTATTTTACTCTGGAAGGACACTGCTACGCAATGCACCACGCCTGCGAATGCGGCCGTTCAGGGCAAACAGTCCTCCTCGCATCTCACCTGGTTACATCAATGGCCGAAGCGGATAAGATACTGACGGTCCGTGATCCGTCTGCTTTTCATCCGACCATCTGCTTGTGGCTGGCGATGCAGGAGCCAAGTCAAAGTCACACCCTTTGAAGTGTGGCTTCTTGAATGCTATGTGGGTGGGCGACAAGGGCTAAAAATCAGATGGAAGCGCAAGGGAATCGTTCTAGCCTTTAAGGAAAGGGATGACCGTCGGTATTTTAAGGCAAGAACCACGTGTGCCTGGCCATCCACTTTCCCTTTCGCCACCTGTATAGCGCCGAACCACCGTCAAGGAAGTAGGTTTGTCAACAAAAACAATGGAGATGAACATTAGCTTTGGCACATGAGTGCCGAATTGATGAAATTCAGCAGTTCGTTCCACAATGCTAGCGACTGAAAAGTGTGGGATGTTGAAGCAGATGCGAAACAATTTAAGGTCCCCGCTTTACCCGTCTACCACTCTGACTTACTGAGGTTATATGTCAAGCGAATTATTACGTTGCTGTCAATAACGATTGAGCATAAGGAGATGACAGCGGCGAGACAGTCTGCATCAGCACCCTTTCAGACTGGTGCCTTTCACCACTTGGTCTAACTGCCTCGCACCTGATATTTTGTTTTTCATTTGGTTTTGTCAACATTTTCAACCAAGTGGAGGGCAGTAGTGCATAAAATGAGGCATTTAGTCCAAGTGGTCAAAGGCGCTGATTTTAGGCACCAGTCGGAAGGGGTGTGAGTTCAGACTGGAGAGCCGCTGTCATCTCCCTATACTCAATCGTTATTGACAGCTTGACACATAACCTCAGTAAGTCAGAGTGGTAGACGGGTGAAGCAGAGGCGATTTTAAGCTCAAATGCAGCTGGTTTGAATCTTAAATTGTCTCGCGTCTGCTTACTGCAGGATTTGCGCTTGCAGGTTAGCACTTAACCAGACTGGGTTAGCCAATTATTTCCACCTGAAAGTTGGCTGCCACACATTAAAGAGGATGCTGTCGTCGTCTAAGCAGGCCTGCTGTAAACAAACCTAATTCCAGTATCACTACTCGATCCGCAAAAAATGGCAACTTGGTCGCGCATCCACAAAGTAGGGCGCGGTAAACAATCTTGTGTGAGACTATCCAAATTGGGCGTAGAAATGTGCCTTTGTCACCGCAATTCGTCGCCACCAAGGCTACAGAAACAACAATGCTGATATGCTGGTGTCTGTCTTATAACGATCTTCACCAGTTTTGGCCGGTTTGGGTCGGTTTGCTAACTTCAACCCATACCACCTTCTGCGTGCCCTTATATGCAGATGTGTTGTCAGCCCCAGATAAAAGCCGGTGGTGAAGAATGCACATGCCCAGTATATGCCAGGGAATCGAGGATGGATTAGGAAGAACTTTTTCGAAGGAATGCGGGGTCGACAGCACAATTGTAATTTGTAAAGCCTTAGCATTTAAATCAAACCTTGTAGCTTCCTGTCAGTGAGTCGCCTGCGCAGTTAGTCTGTCTACCTCTTAGCGTTTGTCTGGTGATGTCGGAGCACGATTTAACAAGCTTTTGGCTGCCAATCATTTTGTGGTTGAGGGAAGCCATTTCGCATTTTTCCACACAGCGGTCCAAAGTACAAATGGTTTGTGCGGTGTCATGGTGATAGGTAAAAGAGATCAAAAATCAGGTACACAACGCATGAAAGTTGTTGTCGTAGGCTCATGTTTGCAGCCCTGTTGCTCACCTTAAACAGAGAGGCTTCTGCTGCTTGTGCGAGGTAATCCAGCCCAGAGAAACCACCAGCAAGCCAATTGTGCACAGTGGGGATGAGAATGGAGGATGAGGGTGGGAGGAGAATTGGTGCGAATGGAAGGAGGGAGTAAGGAAGGCAAAGGGAGGGCTAGAAGTGGGCATCATAGACCCACCTTGCCCAGGGTAGTGATGCAGTGTTCTTTGTTTTTCCTTCTTTCTCATCCTTGCAGACATTTGATGCATTGGCTTACTTATCTGACACTTCGACTACGGTAGATATGATAAAATTGACTGAGTGAAGAAAATGTGAACCATTTATTAGGAAGCTCAAGGGTTGGGTTGTCTAAGGGAGGATTTTCCTTGCCATAGTATATGCTTCAAACTTTTTGTTCGGTAATAGGAAAACTGTGCACTTAAGCATATCACAAAGAAACTATTGAAAAGAAGATGGCACTACAGGAAGTGGAGAGTTTTGTGGGAGAACTTGCCGAAAATTTAAAACATAACCTACATATTTTGGCACTTTGACTGTAGAAGGACGGCCAGCCAGGCAGTTGAGACCGAGAAGAAGATGAGGTTGGCAGAGACGGAAGTAGAGGACACGGAGAATGCCCGAGGCATGGAACAAAGTAAGGTGGGGAAAATGTGAAGTTAGGGTGGCAGATGCACTAATTAAAGCAACTTAAATGAACGCAGACCGAACAACTTACAGCCGAAGAATGCTTAAGGGCTGGCTACTTGATTGACATTTTTAAGCGTGTCACATGCGTTATGCATCTTTGTGGGAAAGTGGAGCGGTAAATAGAAAAACATGAATGCAAAAATCGTGTAACGCATAGAACTATAAGGCCGGAGGCATTGCTAATGCACATCCAACTAATCCGTCTCACTGTTTAGCTTCAAAGCTTTCCAAGCCGTTTGAACATGTGTCCCGTGTCGCTTCATAATGCCATACAACTTACTCGTCAACTTGCAGCATTTTAGAAGCCGTCCAGCGCCGTGAGGCATGTGAGCGCATGAAAAATCATTTCGATGCACTGAGAACACGGTCTAGCCTCGTGGCGCATATTGCCACCAGATGTAAGGAGGGAGGATGTTTGAAACGCAAACAGCACAGACACACATGGTAGCGCCATAGGGGCGGGAGGTTTGAACGAGCATTGGGTAGTTGAAGAGAGAAAATGCGTCATAAAAAAGAACTCACGTGGGCAACCAATTTATGGGAACAAACAATCGCATTCGCAGATGATAAATAGAATGTGAAGGTAGACCAAGACATCCTACATCCATTTATTTGCCTGCATACATTCTTCTTCCCCTTCTAGTTGTCTGAAGCCTTTGGCGAAGACCCTTCCTGCCTTTTTCACCATGTGGAATAATAAGCAAAAGTAGTAAATGCGGTGGCTTCGTCGCTTGTTGAGCGCTCTTCTAGGTGCAGACTGCATGTCTCAGTCAGCGTCCATAATGTGGGTTGAAGAGGCCAGTTACATCGCGCCGAAATACGGACAAATGCATGCGCACAATTGTTTTTAACTAACGTAGGGTTTTAAAACCATTGGCTTGTAAAACTGCGCTTGACTGTTGACCGTGACTGAGTGATCTGCCGCAACCTGCCTGTGGGTTGGTCTGAGATTTCGCTGTGTGAGCACGTGCCCGCGCATGAGAACACCACATCCTAGAATGGTACGGTGCCGAGATGTGGTGGCATGCTACGTCTGCATGAAAACACCCACGCAATGCCATAGGCTATAAATGCAGCCAGAGGCCCAAAAGCTTTGCAAAATCATTATGCACACTCCCAAAGCTTTTCTTGTGCTGATGTTCACCTTTTCCCACCGCAAAATGGTGATGGACGTACAGGTTTTGGGATCGATGATAGATGGAGCAGAGCCAGTAGAGGATAAGTGACGCCCAGGCAAACTGACAAACATTAGGCTACCGTTTACGCCACCCCATCGACGTAAGCTTCTCAAGCGCCCATTGGAACTGAATCCACATTAACTTCTGTAAAAGCAACAGAATTAACAGCGAATGCAAAGAAGCCGGCCTCGTCCTTTGCTGGTGTCAGCGTTCCTAGTTGCGCTCCAACAATGCTCAACACTTCCCACACCTCAACAGTGACACTTAATGCCACAGATCAGCCTGTGGCATAAGCCGACACCACAGCTTATGCAACATATGCAATCGTCGAGCATTGATACTGGGCAACCACAGACTCCAGCGTCATCCAATGAAGCTCAGCAGTCAGTCACTTATCCTAGCCTTCCACGATCAACACAGATGTCCAATGCGACCAATGAAAAACAGCTTTCGGAACTAACATCCAACGTTGCATTTGCAGCGGAGAATTCAGTAGCGCCCTGCGCATCCCAACCGATTGTCACATCTGCCAACACTCCGGCATCAACACAGGTATCGAATGCGACAGGTGAAACGCATCCACCAGAACCGTTGATCATCCGCGTCGTTCAAACACAGGCGCTGGCAACATCCAATGCATTCCAACAGACGATCGCGTCTGTGGACCATTCTGCGTTAATGCAGACAGCAGTGATGTCAAATGAAAACTACACATCGGGCGGATCAGCCAGTGATGCAGATAAAACAATGGATCCAGTAACAAATCACACAACGCAACCGACGATCACAGTCGGGGACCTTACAGCTCCACCATAGATGTCGCATGAGACCGTTTAATATCGCGCTCGTAGCCACCAACCAATGCTGCAGTAACCTTTAATGCAACCCATTCTTCGTATTTATCGGCCAGGATTTCAGCAACTACACTGGCGCTGCTGATAACCGACGCAATGCGCCATCCTGCACCGCCATCCAATGTCGCCCCTTCAACACAATCTCCGTGGTGCCTGCACTAGTATGCGCCCTGCGTCATTACCGAACCAGCTTCTCTCTACCCTTTGGTCTCTTACCATGCATAACACTCATCCCATCAGTTTTGCAATCCCTTACAATTCCACACTCAAAGGTCTTGGCTGTCTGTGACATTAGCAAATATAGCCAAAAACACGCTCCTGCCACAATAAACATCATACGCCTCGCTCTTGAACAGTTATTTTTCGAACCTGCAGTGATCTGCAGACTCGAGGCATGCTTTGCGCATAAATTGTGAAGTGCGTCTTGTGAGGTTACCAGCAGCATGAGACGAGTGCAGTTTCGTGCAAATACTTGGCTGTTTAGTTGGCACAGCGTTTGCCTTCCATGATTCTAAAAAAAAATGCATCGATGTCATGAGCTTTACATATCATGTGCCCTGTTGGACATGGATTACATGTTCGCTTTGGCGGGATGCATTGAAGTGATCTGTAACCCAATTGACACATCAACTGCCAGCCTTGCGATGTTAGTGCAGGCCACGGAATGGACAACTAAGCCATTATCAAACTTGGCACACTATCCACCAATGCCACCACTTGCAATACGCCACTTTTTCAATTTAAACCATTTGTTTCGACTGACATGAGGATAAATTTGGCTCACTCTTCTTCTACGTCATTCAACACTGCTACGTTATCTGTTTGATGTGCAACACACTTCGAGGCACAAGGAAAAATAACTGCTGGCTCATCGCAGTGAAGTCGTTCCGTTCTGTGTAAAGTGGGTGTCGTCCAAAAGCAGCAGAATAATCCACGCAGAAACGTCCTACATTTGCAACTGATGAAGAGGAACAATCAGTGTGCTTTAAATGTTACCTCTATGCGCAACACCATTGGGTGCTCCGCGAGGAAACACTCCATGCTCTTCCTTCTACCAACGAAGGCGCCCGTGGGTGAAGTAATTCAATGTGGCAGAAGATGTCCACTGGCGGAGCAGTTTCTCCAGGTAATGCGTCACAGGCTGAATGGATGCAAGTTGCTACTGATTGTTATTGAGTAGCATGTGGAAGCGAGGATTCTTAGTGCCAATAAGTCAATGTATTAGAAAGCCCTTTTTTCCTTACACAGTAGTTCGGTGCTCCCTTTCCACCTAAGCGTGTGCACTACATTGCTTAAAAGTATATGGCACTATAATGAAATCTGGTGAGCACAGGATCTTTGCAATGCAGGACACGTCAAACAAGCGACTTTCATTTTTGGGCCGGTCTTATCAAACTGGCTTACTTTGTCTCGGAATCTAGTCAGATCATTTGCTTGGTTCATCATACCCATTTCGATGCCTATTTCGTCGCTACAAAGGTCGTTGCAGCTGGATTTGCCCCTTGGTATGATGCTTCCCATTTAATGCAACCACTGTGCTTGTGAAGCGCAGGAGCCCACTGTGAAATCTGTCTTAGTTGCCTGTGAGGTCTCTCCACTTGTTATAGTAGATTTTGGTCAAGCATTCTGTAGTGCAGGCCGTTTCATGCTTTTTCCTCTTTCCTCATTCACGCACTCACAATGTGACTGCAAATCAACAGGGTTATCGCATCTATTGGCATGGTGTGGTGGTTAAGCCCGTCTGGCAAATCATTTTGTTTACTCAGGTGCCGCAGCATTTAAACACCGAAACAAAAATAGCTACAGCGTTATTCTCTTTTTGGGCGTACCTTTAGAAGGAGGAGAAAAGGCGCAAGCTCAACCTGTCTTCGGCGGCAAAGGCTCCCTTACAAACCCAATTAGCGTGTGACAATAAATACACGCCAAAACTAATCATCCCTCTCGTTCTTATCATAGTCGCTAATGTCTTACAGAACCCACAAAAAAACGAGAACCCTGTCAAAGGCCGAAAGCACTCATTCTTGACTGCTATTGAAGAGCACAAAATACAATTCACAAAGAGGACACTGCAATCCATTAGAGCAGATGAATGAGGAGGGAGAGAACCATTTATGGGCATGAATGAAGGAAAGTTCGTAAAGGACTACGGTGGATAAAGGAGCAAGAAGTTCACATTTCGTAATAGAAAACCAATCAGGACAAAGAGTGACACCATTTCCCAGTTGGACCCAAATGCATGGATTAATAGCACGGTGGGAAATAGTGGCGCATGCAATGCTTGAGAGTCTACGTAAAAGGAATAAGAAGACCCTCACTGAAGATGCGCTGAAGTGGAGGTTGATTAAAATGGCGCAGACTAAAGGGTTTCTCCAATCCAATTTCGAAGACATTATAGGGTCGCTTCGTATGCGCAGTTCGATCCGCAGGTCATATGATATGAGGTGGCATCGACTTGATTGGGCCGACAAAATTTGTGCTCTGGTTGAATTGAATGGTGACATGCAAGCCGAATCTGCATGCCACTTTAGCGCCTCTGGTGCTGCGACGACTTTCACAGTGCCGAGATTGACGTATCAATAATGCTTTATAACCGCTTCAGCCTTTTACTGCGAAGCCGAAATCATTTACTGAAGTAGCATAGATGGGTAGGAAGAAGCTGGTAGGAGCAGGAAAATCGCCAGTGGCAAAGTAACACATCAACCAAAAGAAAGTACGCATTATACCAACGTGGAGAAGGAGATCCATCCCCTATAATTACTCATAAAGCTATTGTCGGCCTACTTGCTGTTCATTGTTTACAACCTCTTGGCTGTCAAGAATTCGAGTTCGGCACCTTATTTGTGGTGGTGGAATGATGCAACGCCTAATTAGAACTGGAAGAACAATGGAGGCTCTACCAAGGAATCACTGTTGATACGCAGTAGGGCGGTCTCTCCAATATCTCCATCCTCGGTCCAAGTGAACCCTGATGCATCTGAACTCATCATTTCATCGTTTCTCGTCGAGGGGATTGAAATGATTGCTAAGGTCGTGCGCCCCAATACCCAATCAGGTAGTACCGTTGACTTCAGTTGCCCCTCCTTCCCCCAACCCCCTTTGTAGCTGTCGCATGCATGCACGAGGTCCAGCTCTTAAGAGCGATCAGCTAGCCGCTACACGATTTTGGCATTTTAGTAAAGCACCTGCACAGCTCACCTTCTTTAGCAGGCACAACCCTCCAAACGCAAATCAGATTGCTCGTTGTTGTTGCATACCCACTTTGGACTTTTACTTGGTTCCCCATAAATTGTGACAAATTCAATATATTCATCTTCTTTTGTTCGTGCGTCATTCATCATTGGAGCGATCAAAGTGATGAGGGATTAGAAGAAAATTCCACTAATGGTAATCTGATAAACAAGCACAATGGCGGGTGTTGTCGTGCGTGCTCTGAGCGAGTGCTTCGGAGGTGAAGTCAGCGTAAAGAAGCGTAGGAAACAACATCAGTAACGTCATCAAACTGGCCAACAAAATTTACCTTGACGCTTTGCCTCACCCCAATCCCAATTCGCTGTCCATCTGCCGTCACGCACACACTTAGCCACAGCAAAACGTGAGCGCAAACGACGTTAGTGGTAAGGAATGAGAGATCTATTGCTCTTCCTTCCTGATTCCTTCCATTATATCTAGGGCTTCCTGGAAATAAATAAGTGCATTGGATGTTCCATCCACTGCATCCAAGGCCTCGTCGCCAACAGACCAGTACCCGAGACTTTGCTTGTTGCGCAGACATGAAGGAAGATGCCGCAGTAGGGAACCCTGCATCATCAATAGGTGCTGCATGCTGTTGATGGTCTGCTCGAGCAGTTCGCAGACTTATCCATTTCGAAAACTTGTTTTTAGTGAAGAAGGGTTTTGAGACGGATGACTTTCTCATCTGAATGATGAACGAGTGAAGGCGCTGTGTTAAGTGAGTTTAAGAAGGATTTTTAGACAACAGCAAAGGCACCAGACTGTAAAGCTTTGTGTTTTTGGTCATCCAAGTCGAGCGCACTGACCATCAGGACTCCTTCAAGCCACCGAGACAGCTCTATTGTTGCGTAGAGAAAATTGAAGTCAAAGCGACTAGCACCCGCCCTTCCCTTAGTTACCCCAGTGACTGACGGCAAAAGTGGCACATCAGTTTTAGCTTCCCTTGCACTGATCCTCATTTATTCGTCCACACCGTTGCCTCCTCGTACTGCAACCTGAATTTTGCACTGTGTATGGAAACTTCGCTTGTGTATTTCACTTACCTGACTCTTTCAAATCCTCCTTACGGCATACGTTAGACCTAATACAGGAAAACGGCATGTTTCCAAGCATTGCTTACCTTACCTACTTACTGGCGCAGGGAGTCATCCACCAAGGAGAAGAGAATTAGTGACTCATTCTCACTGAGCAGGTGAAATCTACCAGGATCATTCTTAATTTGCCTCTTCTCACCTACCGATGCACTCAACTTCGTCTGCAGACGCTGGGCACTGCCACATTCACGGCTTGGTAATTGCGGCAACAGCGAGAGGCAAATGGGTTTGCGTGGTGCATTGGTTCACTCACTCACGTGAGTCAAGCACGAGCGCAACCGAGGGCGATGACGTGGCAGTCGCCCACGCCGCAATCGGGCGTCACTAGCTTACCCGCCCAAAAACGGTACCAAATCAGATTAAAGTGGTACGATAATGACCAGTGTGACAGCTTCACTTTTCTCGAGGCAAAGCCAAAGCGCGGCATTGTCGTAGTGATTACTGGCAACCTTTTTCCCTGAGCCACTACCACAATCGAATTAACTTACGATTGAGTTATTAACAAGTTATTGTAGGCGTTTCCCAGCTGTAAGTCAACATCGGCTCAAGAGCGCACTACAATTAGGCCTCACAATTTAGGAGGGTGACTCATTGCAGCAGCAGCAGCTTGTCTGGTCATTACTTAAACGCATTTGGTGCTGTCCACCGCTGCAGCGATATGAGGTAGACACAAAGAATCACTTCCCAACATGCATAGACTAAAGCACCGTCATTTGTCTTTGGGTGGGATGGAAACTACCAAAGGCAGGTGAAAGTGTACGACCAACAGCGGCTGCTACAATTGGTTGGATGTGCTTTCAGGTTCCAGCAACTGGATTCAGCATGGATTCAGCCACTACAACTATGGCCCACTTGTACTTACATTTTCGTGATACCAACGTCAACCTTTTACCAGTAACTTGAGCATACCTGAAGGTGACTCAACCCCATCCGGAGAGTACCACCCAATTGCTGACAATGGGGACATTCACACACCATTGTTGGATGCTACTGCCACCATAGGGGTGACTTCAAGTTCTAGCAATTGGATCCCACACCTTGTTGCTGATACGGAGGCGTTGCACTGAATCCACACACCTCCTCTAACGTTTACCAATCCTTTCAAAGGGATATGTATTTCCATCTGAGCAATTCGCCTTACGCCAACACCAATCGCAACATTCGGGAAATGCACTAGCCCTTCATAAACTGCCTGCTCTCATCCAAAAGGAACAATAACAATGCCCAACTAAGGCATCATGGCTGTCAAAATATAAAAAAGGTGTTCGCAATCCACCAATTGCATAAAATTAGCTGTTTTTTCAGTAAAGTGCGCACCTCATGTGCAAAATAAGAACATTGGTGCCAATCGTCTCAAAAGCCGTAAAACTTATGAGTACCAGCCCGAACCCACTCTGGAGTAAAACTGGCAGATGCACGATACAACAAAATGCACATGATTCTAAAATGGCTCACTCTTACCTGATTTACGAGCGGAGTAGCATCCCATGCCCACTGAAGTGTACTCTGGTGAAGCCAGAGGCTTTCCGGGCGGATCAAGATCTACAGGCCTAATGTCACAAAGTCGCCCTCGGTAGCTTCAATAGATCGTTCCTTTTTGATAAATTGAGTCCTTCTCCACAGATTTTCTGACTTTTCAAATACAACGACGAGTGCCAATCTTCAAGGAAAGGGAAGAAATCACTGCCGCCAATAACTTTGCTAATAACAAGGGATGCTGCGATTTTGAAGAATCATCCCGCTTTTGAGGAGTGCAAAATGCAGCTAATCCACTGCATTCAAAGCAAATATTTTATCCATCGGCACTGTTGCGCTGTGGTGTATACCCTACTCCATACCTATTCTTCACCTGTTAGGGCAGCTGATAAGGCCTACAAATCTGGAGGACATAACCTCCTTCCGTCCGCATTTTCGGCCACTGCGTATTTCTGACGAGAGCAAAATAATTTGCCTCTTCAAAACCACGAGCAGCCCACGATGCGAATGCAATGCCAATGTGCACCCCGGATTGATAGGTCTTGCCAGCTGCTCTAACAGGCGAAAGTGGTGTAAAGGAGTGCCCACACTGCAATGTAACATTGTTATTGCACAAAATGCAGCCATTTCTTTGATGATAGTCAAGTCATAACTGGATTTGTAGAAGCATTTGTAAAACTTGGGAGGTTCAACTACTGATTTCAGTCACTGCAACCTGAGTGTCTTTATAGCCATTTTTAGGACAAGCGTCTCCGTGGCACACCGACAACTCAGACCCAGTCTGTTCGGTAATCGCACCTGTCTGTCATATTATTGTCTTCTGTGCCCTTCAAGAAAATTCTGATAGCTACATTTCATATTGAGGTGGTAAGATAAGCTCAAACTCGCTACAAAAATTCAGAATACATCGTTGGAACTCTCAGCATTATAATCAGCTTAAATAATTCAAGAACAAGTTTGGATCGCGCAGTCATAAAATATAAACTTGAAGCAATGTATCAAGCACAATTTGGGAGCAAAAATGCGTAAAAATGAACAAACCGACCATCTAGAATCTGTAAATTAACCACTGCTGGCGATTCCTTATTAGGTTAAGTCTTTCAGTTGAATTATTTGCTCCTCGATTTTGGAATCATTGAAGTTAGCCCAGCCTCCGACGAGATTGAGCTCCATTTTCTTGTTGAAAAGTGTGTTATTCAAATTACTGTAGCCTATTTGTCAAGAATAGCGTTTTAGGCCTTCTGCTCATGCAGGCTAAACCCATTTCTACTGGGACATATTTCGATCAGAATGACCTATTTAACGAAGAGTGCGGAATTGGAGCTTCGCCTTTGTCATTACTTCTCACGCATCTAAGAAATGTTCAAGTAGTGCCTTGATGGGACTGCATTCGCCTTTTAGATAGTGAATTCATTCAGTTTGAGGCCTAGAAACTTGTTTATTGGCAATAGTCACCGAAGATGCTTGCATTGATATTGCTACGAGGGTGTGCTGGAATTCGGATTGCAAGCAGGAAGTAACTTGAAATCTGGTAGGTGTCAGGAAAGACCTGCCGCGTTGTAGTCAAGCGTCTCCCCGATTAAACTGAAGCTTGACGACCATCACGGCTGTCTTGTAGCAATCCGCCGATTGCTCCATGGTGGCTGGTGGTTAGGACTCGTCGAAGAAGAGAGGCACTACGCAACGCTTTGTTTGGTTGGCTTCCGATCTCCTGGGTGGCCATGTTGCCTTAGTCGGGCATTGTTTCAGCTACTGTTAGATGAGAGTAGGCAACGCATAGTAGTAGTATAAAACCATGGCTGCTATCTATTTTCTTGGATCTATCTGATGTGGATGGGCGCGAGTTTATTTCCGTGAGGTAAATGTTTGTGAAGGTGTGTAGATTGGAGGTGGGTGGAAATTAATGTCTGTCGACATCTTTGTACACGTTGTTCAGTGTTTAGCGGTGCTTTTTTCCCCCAAACACATAAAACTCGTTTTGAATGATTGTCTTAACGCTACGTTGATGCATAATTACCTTCAGTGAGCCACATACTTAATATAGCCTGCCTTCTTAGGTAATGAAAGCCCTCAATTATCGTTGCGCCTAGTCAAGAGGGCGTACAATGGTGCACTCAAGTAGTGTACAGCATCGGAATCAGTCGTGATAGCGGTTCGGACAATCCTGAGGCGAGTGAGAGGCATGAATGCAACCGCCACTTAGGCGGTGAACCTTTGATTTGGTTCGCCTGGACAATGAGCGAGTGTGTTACTTCTCTGACGCCGACCTTTTTTCAGATTCCTCTTAGACCTCATGGACGTTGTTCTTGCCATCTTGAACGGAACTGCTCCCGATGCTTTTTGACAGACATTTGTGACGTGTTGCTAACCCAAAATCATGACTAGCGAAATGACAATAAAGTCGGCAAGGGTGACAGTCTTTTCGGGGTTGTGAGCCGGGGTGTACCCGTTTGATCAGCCAGCTTGCGATTGTGTGATCGTCCAGGCAACGCAACTGCAGGAGCCTCGTGCAACAAGCAGTGGGAAAATTTTCGCTTTTGTCCCGCAAGACACACCGACACCAACGAACAAACCGACCTTACCTGTTCCTCACCACTGACAAGGAATCGCAGCCAGAAATATTACGGACGCGATACGAGACACGCGATTCTGAAGTGACACGCGAATTTCCAGCTAACTCTCCATTAGCACACCACCTTCGTGGTTGCAAGTGCAGCATCAATGAATTCGAAGGCAATAGTTCTTCGAAGACCATCCATGCACAAGTGACGCCTTGGCTACCGGCCCCAAATACGGGTCACACTCCAAAACCAGTGCGGAGACAATTCTCGGAAGCTCATCAGAGGTCGTGCATTCTGAACCTTCCTGATAATTAAATCATAAAAACCATTTTAATAAGTCATTTGAGAGATGACTCAAGGTGTACGCTCTGAGTCACAGTCGCGGTCGGGTTGACCTACGACTGAATGACCGACGGGCTTAGTAGCTGTTTTTATATTTAGACTCGGCATTGACTCGAAAGTAAAATTGGAATAATAGTAAAGCACCATCTAAAGAAGACCACAAAGCATAAATGAATCATTCCTTGGTTTCGAGTATTCATTAGCTTCACCTGGAAGAATGTGCTTGCAACCGACAATGATTCAGTAGACGTGTTTGTGACAGCAAAACCAGCAGCAGCGGCCTCCACATCGTCTCTAGAATGCAATCCTTTGTATGAGGCAGGAAGCATGGGGTGACCTGTGCAAGACTGGTCTTTCTTCGGCAAAGCAACACCGACTTCCGAATTTATTGCTGCTGCGCTCGCAACCACGGCATGCTGCATATATATGCTTTGCTTAGTAGTCCTCATCGTAAGAGGAGAAGCGTTCGACGACCACCATTCCTGAATCGGATCGGTCATCGCTCGCGTCCAGTAGCAAGTAGCACTCCCGAAATCAGCTCATCATAATAACACGGGGAGGCAGAGACGAGCTTATCGCACATCGTAATGCACCAGTGAAACTTCTTTCCGTTTACCACCTGCATGGACAGAGTAAAAAATCAGATGGAGATGCTGATGTGATGTATGCTAATGCTGATGGCTCATCGAGCAGAGGCATGTTCATCAAAAGCTTCTCGCTAAGCATTAAACATTGCTCGGGCAGGCATCTTCACTACATGTATGGTAACGTGAGGAAGCCGCTCCAACACTGCCATCGCAATGACGCAGCAGTGCTAATCGTAGGGGCGGTGGCCTTACTGGAACGGCTGCACTAAAATTACACGTTTGAGCGAATAATGGTCTACCGCAGTCTACCGTACATCGTTACGAATGTGTCGACACACCACTGCTAATAGTGCAACAGCATTGCTCTCCATGGAAGGCACCTCCCAGACGTTGTGGAACGGGGATATTCAGAAATTGCATCTACGATGATACTGTGCCTGTTTCCTTCCTCGCACAAAATGGCAGCTCAGCCACATGGCAAATTACATCTGCACAACTTGCCGCCTTGAAGGAGTAAGCGTGTGCTGTTTGCTAACAAAACTGCTTGATTTTGTTCCCTTCTTCAACCTTAGCTGCTTAGATTACCTTTGCAATGTGGGATGGACTGGATATTTACTTATTGTAGTCTCATGTAATCGCACTCTTCGACTGAGCTCATCCTTTTGATGATCCCGTCAGCTATGTCACTGCAGTCGTTGTATGCTTTCTTGTGTGGGTTGCAATCACGGAGGTACTAATTCAGTCACTAATCCATCTTGGCATCCACTACCGAAAAGAGATAGGACCTGACGAAATAACTGAAAACTTTTTGCCTCCTTGCTCATCATAGACTTCTGCAGTGAGCTGGTGGCCCTCTTTCCCTCTGAGTTATCATGGGCTGGCTGCGTCAGCAATGTTACCTCGGCAGTGACTCCTTAGTTTTCGCACCTCAAACTAGGCGCTACATCACTCCACTTCAATGTAGTCAACCTGAGCTAGGCAAGTACAACCAAATCCACGTCAGCAGTGGAGACAGTTGCCCTGCACAAATCTCAGCGTTGAATCTATAGATCCGGCACATGCGCGATAAGCATGTTAACCAAAACATATTTCATGGAGGAGCTCAGTACATGTCACCTACAAATCCCCTATAGCCGATCCCTGTGGCACCACCTCCTACGTTATCTGACCCACTTGATTAGTAAAGGAAAGGTGTTGCTTTATGGAAGACTTTGCCTGTACTATGCAACTGGCACAGGTTGTGGCAAAGAATAAGAAGGAAGGGATGAAGGGATCCTCATTTCTCCAACCACCCGAAATGCAGCCACGGCTCACAAACAATATTTTCATCAGTAGAATGATGGCTTAGCAGAAGAATATGAAGATCAGTTGCCTTACTTGCTCACAAGTGTTTTCGAATCCAACAAAAACACTATGAATGGATGGAGAAAAGTCAAAGAGCGAATGCATTACTACAGTTGCAGATAGTTGCAAAACCATCTGTGAGGCTATGTTTACGCATCAGCATCCTCCCTACAGACAGCTGACTTCCTTCAACAGCGACACTAATGTTGCCAATACAGCAGCTGTGCATGGCAGTTTCCATACAGTCCTCTCTCAAAATTATTAAAATGAAAACGGGTTTGCTGGCATGCGT
This sequence comes from Taenia pisiformis, assembly GCA_023968675.1. Classification (NCBI taxonomy): domain Eukaryota; kingdom Metazoa; phylum Platyhelminthes; class Cestoda; order Cyclophyllidea; family Taeniidae; genus Taenia; species Taenia pisiformis. The sequence goes on along the minus strand of JAJOLY010000068.1, from coordinate 4,220 downwards.
TTGTCAGCTGTTTAACATTTAATTGCTCTGTCTTGGTCTTTATTAGGCAAAATTACAGGCCAGGAGTAGGTCAGTGCGTGCCACAGTTTATCATTATAGGCAAAGTTATCTAGGCGCCTAATTGGAATGCAAACTGCAGAATCATTTGATTAGTTTGGACGTTGCGAAGGATCCCAAACGGTCTTAGCCTTTTAAAACATATTAAATAAGTTAAACCCTTCAATCGAGTAATCTGGTGGTTCTGATGGGCTGCAGACGAGTAAGGGTTGTGTAGCGAACCTCTCTTGTGGTCGCAGCGGGTCCTGCGACAGTGATAAAATGAAGAATTCTCTACAAAATTGGGAGAGCAGAGGTAAGTAGAACAACTTCTTTAGCCTTAATTGTATCGGTGAAAATTCAAGTTAAATATTTGCCTCAGATTCAATAATGTTTGCCTTTAATTGGTAAGTGATGTATGCTAAAGCTAATTTTGCATTTCGGCTACTACAAATCGTTTGAATTCCTCTGGCAGGTGATGCTCATTCCACTCCAGGGGAGCGTTAAAGACTGAGCTTGGGTCGCTTGAGCACCCGCCCATTGTCGTGACAATTTGCTGCGGCACTCTTCTCACTCGCCCTCGTCACTTATTCGCATTTGAGCCACGCACTGGCACTAACTCAGTGTCTGTGGCGCATTTACACCTCAATCACATGGTTAGTTAATGGGATGGATCAAATCAAATATGCGCTGCAAGACATCCTGCGTTAAGTGACATTAAAGGGGTTACAGGGTTATGCACAGGCTATGGAGGGTCGCTATCGTCATTTTCGATCGCATTACGACCAGTTGGTTGTGGAGGAATCAATTGTCATTCGAATGCAAGCTAAGGAACTCATATGGTTGAGCATTTTGCTGATACCAGAACCAAAACCACGCGTTTCTTATGCACTGATAAATGGCAAGTAAAAGGGAACCCTTAAATAGCTGAGATGATAAAAAGGCCAACATGCCAGTTTTACAAACATCGGCTAAGGAAATGTGAATCGCAGTGCGTGTGCTAAGCAGAAGAACGTACAGCGTCCCCCTCGGTGATGATATTTTTTCAAAATCAACTAGAGTACATAGCATGATTTCAACAAGGGCTTCATTTGCCTCTAGGGATGTTTATTTTGCAAAGGCGCTTATTCTCATTCCATAGACTGATTTTGTGGAGTAACTTGTTATTCACCTAGCTTCTACTGCAAGATGGGTAGGTGGCTGTGGGCAAACAATAACATTTTAATCTCTTTTACCGTTGATTTTTTAAGCAAAGGCTAGTCAGCATTCAGGATCCCCAGTTTCTTTTCCTTTCCAATCAGCTAAAGTGAGCAATTGTCTGATTGTGCTGCAGGATTGTGCATGACGATGGCAATCCAACAATATTTTTGACTTTGCCTGTTCAAATCACCGCCAGATGTGATGAAATGCATTGGAAACCACAAGTTACAGCACATTGGGATGGGACAGATTCTGCCCATCAGCTACGTCATAACTTACGTGCTCCAAGGGATCGCAATATATTGCCGCATGGGCTCTGCTACTTTTGGAGGGCTGATTTCTCCATCAAACTAATGCTTCGGACATCTAATTATCACTCTACCATCAACTTTAGGTTGGCGCATTGTCGCATGCATTGGCAAGAATGTCACATTATACGGTGTGCACTCCGCGCTTTTAACTCAAATTCCGCCCATTAAGTTTGCCTGAAATACTAATGCAATGTCTACGTAATTGCAGTAGCCAACGATAGCAAAGCTTTTGTCGTTTCAAATGTGAACCTATAAAATGAAATATTCTTTCTTTTCCTCATCATGCCCCATAGCCTCCGTCGCCGCACAAAACCATGTGACGTAAGAAGATGGCTGGTGGGTGTTGTGCGGTGCATGCATTTATTCATGCAGGATAATATGACCGCTGTAATCTAAGGGTCGCCATTTAGGGTTTGCAGTAAGATGCACTGGTGGTCTAGACACATGCCACAGACTGCGCTGTACTTCGCTTTGCTGGGCTGTACTCCCAAATGCATGCAGTCATCATTGGTACTTCCGCTTTAATGTCACCCACTTGCTAATGCCAATGGAATGCTGGCTCTTAGATGCTCTAGAATCTCAGATTTCATCTGATTGTCAGAGATTATCACTGCTCCAGTTGTTTTTTCTCAATCAATCCCGTGAGGCCATAAAATTAGACAGTCGTTGCCAATTGACGATGCGAGTCGTGCAACGATACAATAAACACAGCTAACAAGTGGAGGATAACTTCCAAGAACGACTTCACAGGTGCATTTCTCCAAGTGTAGGCGGGATTTCGAAGAGGCAAGGAGGACCCTTAGCCAAAGACTAATGCGGTTCTTACGAATCGCCGAATCAACAAAAGACTGCAAAGTCAGCCGGCGCGATCGAGCTGCTATGCGCTCATAATGGGAGGTTAGTGTCAACAGGAACGCCGTGATGCGCATAATTAGAGCAAGCGGGACCAGAACGAGCAGCGCGTTATAATCATTTGGATTGTTGTCCATCCTGACATTAGGTTAATGTAATAAGCGTTGCAGCGTTTGCTAGGGAATGCAGTGCCCCCAGGACTGCCTTTTGCACACCACTAAGATGGATCGTGGTAGTCCTATTCACAGTCCGCTGCACTAGTCCCCTATCAGTGCATTCTGATGTCGCCCGTCCACACACGCAGCTCACGTCCTTGTCGGCAGAGGAGGGGCTGAGTTTTGAGTTACACAACTGCAATGGAAATGAAGTGACTGCTGCAAATGCCCGTTTTAAGGTCTGCACAAAAGTGGTAAAAAAGGAGTTGAATAAAGGATGAAACTGCAGTAGAGGAAGAGTATGTCATCACTATTTTAATACAGATCGTTATTTAATATGCTTAAGCTGACTCCTGTTTATTTAAGAAAGAAATTCTATCTTCTTGCAGTTTGTCACCTTATTTAAGCCTTCACAACACACCAGTTGTTTAGCTAAACTACCACCCAGCCATGCCACTTCTTGACCATTCCTTCATGCAGTAAGGGCAGCGAGTAATGGTGATGTTCTCTCCTTTCAGGACCAAAAGCGGCATAATTTTGGAAAGTTGCCAAGTAGGTCCAGCTTATGCCTATACCTACTGCGTGCTTGACGAACCTCGCTTGCCCTATTTTCGCGATTATTTATGAAAGCCTGCTTACTCATCTAACAATTGGAGAAAGCTCATTTCCCTTTATCAGTCACATGATTCACCTGTGTGCACAGGCAATTGTATTTGTTCATTGAGCTCAGCAGGATGAGGAAGAGATCGGCTGCTGCCATTACCACTGCCACTTCTTCTGTGCGAAGTTACAGCTTTGAGATGTGGTGGGCATTGGGATTTGTGAGATTTTAATGCTCAGATCGGCTTTGTTTGTTTCATTCGCTCACTTATGCTGCTCACGCGTCTGTGCCATTGTAGTGTGGGTGTGGTTGCTATTGTTGTCGCTGCTGCTGTTATTTTGGTCCTACTTCTTCAAGCGAGTTAATTATGTTCTTGCCATGGAAGTCGTGCATACAAAATCTTGATTGCTGAAAGATGTATCTAATTCAAGTTGTCAGCGGTCATCCAGGTTAGCTGACTGCCCGGTCAACGTGTAGCTCCCCCGCACCTCGATGCTTCAGATGATGAGTCCGTATAGAATGCATGTCATGAAGCTGGACAATGATGAGGCGTAGAAAAGGAAAGGATTGCGATGCACAGGCGCAAAGGATAACGCAAACGTAGATGCGCATTTGGCAAATTAGCAGCAAAGAACATTTTTTTGCTCTTACTCCAATGGGCCACGAGTATGCACCGCCCTACGTGACAAAGAGTGGGAAGTGGCACTGCAAAATTGCACGACCGAATTCATCAAGAACCCCTAACGGGAAGTGAGAAGAGGAAATAGGCAAAAGGGTTCTGTGACGAGCAGATGTGGAAATAAGTGGGATAGACAGTAACAGTAGCAAAAAGGAAAGTTAAGGGCAGAAAGAGAACAGACGCGATGTGGAAAATCATAGGGTAGGGAAGAGGGACATTGGCAGACAAGTAAACAGCTTACGATCCCACTCAAACATCGTAAACGGAGATAATTGCACGATACTGCATCTGCTCGTCTACCGTCCCTTTGCAAAGGGAAAGGATGAGCCAGCAAGACTGGAATAAATGCGTGCAGAGTGGCGTTAAGTGGATATTGGGTAGAAATG
>JAJOLY010000067.1:0-29548 GCA_023968675.1 Taenia pisiformis | reverse complement strand
GATTTGACCTTATGAAATCTCCGGTAAGTCTGATGGACTCTAAAGACGTTGTAAATCTTTTGCGAAACTGTCTGAAACTTGTAATGTCTGCGTGAAGCCTAAAGTCGGGGCCATAACATTTTAGGAAAAAAATGGTGGCTCAGGATCAAACGAGGACACTTGCAATCAGGCTTGTAGCGTTTGTGACAGCGTGGAGGACATAAAATGGGTGGACAGATACCTCTGTCCACTGCTTTTTGTGAGGGATCCAATATCGGCCAGCTCAGTGCCCTTCACGCAAAAATTATTACAATGCCTGGGAGGATTCCTTCCGCCTTCTGGAGTCAGAGGGGTCTTTTGCTCATTTTCAACGACAAATGGCTGCATGATTACCACGCCTTGTCACTATAAAAGACTGTTACAATGCCGAATGACGCGCTACATTTGTGATCTACCAGTACTGCGCTATGCTCCTGTTGCTCGTCTCGAAGTAGACGTATCTTCAGACGTTTGGAGCTTATCGGACCATTGGGATCAATTGTTGAGGTCAGCCGGTGGCATCACACTAGGGAGATATGAATGGTTAGAAGATGGGGCGGGAAGGGAAAGAATACCAATGAGCGAGTATGATTCAATCATCTTTGATATTGATTATCAAGAGTCTGCCGCGGATTATGCCTATTTGAACGCTCTCCTGGACATATTGACTCCTCAACAAACATTTTCCATCACAGCCACGCTGCCACGAAGAAGGGACCTCTATTCGAATCTTGACTACATGAGAGAAATATTCTGGACGCTTGGTGGTCATAGCTCTCTCCCCCTTTTCTGTTCATCCGCCGACTGGCGAATATGGCACAACAGGTATTCAAATGAGTCAGGCATCAATTTCGTGGAGATAATGCGTTGGGCCTGCCTCGAAATCGTTCGCAGAAGTAGCGAGTCATCTGGATTATAAGCATGGGCGTAAAAGCAATGCCGTAAAGTTTTACATAAAATTGTTCGATTTCATAGCTGAACACAAGCCAACCACTTTGAATTCGATAAGCGGACAATGCAGAAGGCAATGCGGAATTCTTCCATACATGCAATAAAGTTACTTTTTCAACACCATCTTATCTGTTCGTCGTGCATGGACGCAAGTATTTAAAGTACAGCAATGGGATTCCAATTGCTTGGGCGCGTGGTCTCGCATTAAAGGCCAAACTAAAATAGTTTGTCCTTGGCAGGTGAAGCACAACGGATCTATTTTCTAAGCTATTTCTCCATTATTATCTTTTTTGCATATAACGCCATCAAGCACATAACGTCTGCTGATGTGCATCTGCTAAACCTAGAAAGCAATCTTTTACAGTAATTACACTTGTTTGCAATCGCGGTAGTTCTGCTTAGCATAACAAACCGAATCTAGTCAAGCAGGAGTCGGTGGGCCAGAATCCAGCTCTCATAAGCCACAACAGAGTTGCCGTTCACCATTTTGCGGTTAACTTAGGACATAAATAAAAGTACGGACCGAGCTACTCACTTACTACTGCCCACATCGGAATCTTTGCGGATGATGGTCTCGATGAGCTGACATCTGGATGATTGCGGTGTGTGGTTGCTGAAGCCTGCGAGCACTCTTTATTTCATCAAAGAGTAGCCGCCTAGGACGATAGGTGCCGTTGCTAAATCAATACATGCCTATATCACTGCTGATACTCGCAGTGGTCTTCGCTGTAGCCAGCTCATTAACGGCTAGGATTCATTGTGCCCCAGGGAGAGATTTTCCGTTTTAACATTTTAGGTTTTACCACCCAGCACTGCGTTAAATAGCGTTACAACCACCTTTCATTCTATGACAATTGCCATTAATCTTGACCATGGTCTAAACCTCGCGCACTTCGATTTTGGCGCATTTGCTAGCCTGCAGAGCACAGCATGTAAGCTTTCTGCAGCAATGAACGCAGAGGTGCCTGAATTATTCACACGTTCACAACTCTAGTAAATATCATTTTTCCTGACTTGATAGTGGTCACTGGAGGTAAACCTATTTGCTTTCTACTGCAACTCTACACCACGCCTCATGTGAGACAAGTCCAGTCAATAAAGTCCATGGTGAGATTATTAACGTTAGTCCCACTCCGCCACCAACAGTCTATGGCCAGATAATTTGTTCAAGGTCAGTTTTCTGCGGTCGCTATCTGTCGCAGATCATAACAACTAACCATTGTGTTCCAAGGCCGTCTAGACAGTGCGTATGCTCTGCCATATTAAGCATCGATGGCAATGTACCATCATGCTGTCGCATGTACGCTTTTAGAAAGGTGCATGGATACGCGTGGATTGGCGACCCTCTTCGCGGCATAAGTAGACCATTCGCCAGCAACGCAGTAATCACACTAAGTGTTTTTTGAAAAGCCGTCATGGACAATCCCTTGATGACATGGTCCACCATGACTCTATATCCATCGCTGTTTGGATGTTATATTAAATGCCCCTAGGTTCCCACTTTCCCTTTTAATCACCGTGAGTCTATGCAGTAGCGGTGTGCAATTAGAGGAGATCAATGTTGTTTTCAAGATAAGCAACCTCTTCAGTCTCGACCGGGTTAAAGAAGAAATGCAGCAAAGAGTAACAGAAATTGCTACGTTAAGTAAGAGCTCCACTAACATGCGGTCATACAACATGATGAATGTCATCCGTAATCTTTAAGCACATGCGCTTCACAACTGAGTTGACATCCCAAACATCCGGATTAATCGGGCTAAGTACTTAATAGTTCGCGGTAAATTGGAATGAGCGCTTATGCCATTCACTACTCACAGCAGCTGTTTCCTTCCCCACGTGATTGCAGTTACTTGCGATTGAATAGTTCAGCTCTTACCATCCTGTTGGCATCGCTTCCCCATATATCGATGAAATATGCTCAAATGGAAGCAAGGAAGAGCGCATTATGATGCAATGTTGGTGAGCAGACCTCATGTTCTGTCGATTTATCTTTTAAGTACCAATAACATCCTACCTGCATGAGCTGTTGTCGACCTACCAAGTGCATTCAAAGCTTATTTGCTACTAAAATGCATAAGTGGCAGCCACTGCCCCAGCGGGGAGCATGAATCAGTCTAGTGCGAATTCGGTCACAAACGGTAGTTGTTGGCTCTGTTGCACGCCGTATCTAAAAATGAAGCGAAGGGATTGAAAAACTACCCACTTTGCCTAAATTCATTTTGCTTTGTCGGTTTTGATGGCCGTGGGCGGATGACTGGATTTCGCCGATCATTAGTGAGGTAGCGACTCGAGATCTGATCAGAGGCCAAAAAGGACGTTATACTAAGACGCAATAGATACGCCAAAGGCATTTAAAGCAGCAACATTTGTAACGACGAGTACGTCCCATCAGAGTTTAAAACGGATGAACTTGAACCTTAAATTATGTGCCAGGGCACATAGGTTTCGATGCCTATTTATCACATCTGGCAATCGAAAGCGCACTAATAACTTCAATTGTGTGGAACCTAAAAGCTGCAGCAAAATATTACAAGCAGCATTAGGTTGATATGGGTTGCAATGGTACTCGTGGGTCTGACGTGCACGTGCCATCACGGTAAGAGGGAGGGTAAGATGTCGTGAGCACATCGAATGTCGCGCTGAAATCAAAGAGTTCGTTGCCTATCTGCTCTTTGCACCGTGCCATTATGTGATGATAATGGTGATGAATAAATTGACTCAGGGGCTGAAAGAGTGAAGGAGAGGGCAGGGGGAAGAAAGTGGGATGAGTAGAAATGGATTGCATCACTGAAAAAGCACAGTGCAAAATGTAGCTCAACTTGGTGCTGACGCGCCATATTTCTAGGAAATGCCTTTTACAATGAATTTGAACTTAACTAAAAACGGAAGTAAAGTCATTCCCAACGCAATCTGCAGGAGTGTCTGGTCGCCAAACATGAGACCCTGTGTGCGCAACGTAACCAACTGCTCTAAAGTTGGCGAAATCCTGAAGACATTGAGGAGTCAACAGACCTGTGCATCGAAAAGGATGCCCGCAACGTAGTGGGGGGTGACGAATGTGAGAAGTCCATGCTTCATTTTATTCAAATCGTCTGTGTGCATTTAGCATGAACCCACTTACAGGGAGTTAGCTGAGAGGTTGATTTTCCACACAATTTTAAGGTGTTACGCAAACGTCTCATGGATCATAGTAGGCTGTGCTTCTTTCTCACACATAAAAAAGGGAATGCAAGAGAACCACTTGGGAGGTGTTGCTCTAACCGGAATCGAGTGCTATGCCCGCAAGGAGACAAAGGATGCAAATATATGGGAGCAGTCCCCTGCACCTTTGAAAGCCTGTGCCAAACTTCAGTCAAGGTCGGTGAGAGCAGGACGCATAAGAGGGCTATAGGCGTACAATTCCCAACCTCATTGCATGACAGCAGAGACAACTGCCAAAGCAAAATCATTGCGCCACCTCAAAGCCGAAATCAAAGAACAAATTTCCAACTGAATGTGTTGGCAGCGGTAGGGATGCAATCCTGCAGTTTTCCGGCCACAATGAATCAATTTGCAAATCGCATGGTCAATTTCGCAATCACCCTCGCTTGCCCAAATTTTTGTAACCACAAATGGTGAAGGTGCATTTCTTCCTCCTCACCAGTCGACCATTGGACATCTTTTTGTTTGGATGAAACTTCGGTGATTTGTGCAAAGTACCCTTGTGAGGCCAGCGTCCTTAACCAGAAACTCCAGAAGGGAGCATTTTATGCCAGCGAACTGATTGCATCCTCCCTAAGAAAGCAATAGATTCCCGAGTACCGTATGGCGAGCATTGGGTCCTGTTTTTGCTTTTGCCAAACTGCACGATATTTTAACCTGTAAACGGCTCTTATGAACGAGGGTGGACAGAGCTCTGACTCATTTTGCACTGCCTTATTCATTGTTCTTAGTGTAGTAAAAGCAACTCCTGAGTTGCAAAGTGTTGACGCAAATGGCAGAAATCGAGAAGTTTGTCCTAAAATTTCGAGTAAACTGCACCATCCATGTAAATTTAAAGCATCCTCTAAAAAATATTGTTGAATGCCAACTGCTGAATTGGCTCCTTACATGAATAGAATTTGATCGGTTGTTGAGAGCAAACCAATGTCAATTATTTCGCCAGAGGTGGTTTGCACAGCGGACAACTTTATGAGTCGAAGACAGTGGAACAAATCGTCCTGTCCAAAACGCGGTGTCTGCACTGATTGTCGGCTGACAAGTTTATGGATTGATTCCCACGCTTAACCCTTTAGTATTTAGCCAACACCTACTATCCCATTTCTTTCCAAGTTTTATCTCATGCAGTGACACTCGACATTTCGCGTTGCGCGGGTTCGCAGCTCACAGTCACTAAAATGCGTAAATCGTTGACCTTGGCATAATTCATGCTACCGATGCAGCCACTCTCCAACATTTCCCTTGTGACGGGTCCATTCTTCAAATGCTAGATATTAAGACCGAAAAGAGCCAACCAATTAACTTGATGTTTGTTGAGGACACGAATCTTCCCTGGGAAGTCGACGATCTCCGTTTCAGCTCAAAATTCACTAATCGCATAAAATTGCGAATATCTGAGCTAGTACTAAAGGCTTGCCAAACCACGCCAAGTATAATAAAAGTGCGCCTGGTTCAACGTTAAATGGGCTGCACTTATGAATGGAGTTTAGTTTGATCGCTGACTGCATGATGCGCAAAGGCTCTGGGTCCATACTTTACGCGAACTTTTCAGTTCGCCGATTCCGTTCAGAGGCCATCAATGGCCATGGCATAGAGAACAACCAACAGAACCTTGCTCTTATGGCAGCGCCTTTGCATATTCTGTGGCCAGTCAAGTCATGTATATACCTAGATCATTAGGAAAACTGGTGTGGGCAAGCTTTTTGCCAGCCTACTCAGTATGCATAAAGTTGTACGTTGTCCTCCCAAAATAATCACATATTGACGTGCTCACTTGCATTCCCAAGAGCTTGTAAGGGAAGAACCGGGAAACAGAAGGCTAATGCGGTTAAAAGGACTGGGAAGCATCCGGATTGGCAAAGAGGGCGTTAAGGTAGCGAAAAGAATGATGATACGGCCCATGCAGATTCGCAATTTTGTCCAGTCAATGCACAAATCATGATCAATCGATGCGGTGGGGCAATAGCAAAAGTGGACAGTAAAAATGGTGAAGCAAATTAGCAAAGGATGGTCAAACTCACGAAAGACCGTCGGTCAAAGCATGACATGACTGGAATGACGATCTCACTTGATTCCACCACACCAGGACTGCTGGAGAGGGCAAAGTGGGAATGCTTAAGTAGTATCATGCGCATGGAATTCTTCAGATGCTGATATGAACTTGCGCATTACCACGGCCTTGGTTTAAGCTTTCACACTCTGCTCGTAAAGCAATTTTTTGCTCACGAATTTACCTAGGTTTACTAAATCTGGTCTTCAGTCGAGCGTGAAGTTTCAGCCAAATGCGTCTTTTGCCATGCCAATAGCTGTCATGTGAGCTTAAACATTCCCGCAACCGAATTGGAGTACATCAATTGCACCCTGTGAATTATGAAAGAGGTCGTCAGTAATGGCATGACTAAACATTGCTAACCAACTGATTACGGGTCTAGAAGGGGACGAATCAGGTGGCAACACAACTTCCGCCTGCCTAATCACACTAGAGCGTCACTCATTGGGTGTTCAGCGCTGAGTTTTAATCGGCGGGCAACACAGGGCCATGTGCACAGCCGCATTTTCAGGTGGGCGTGAACATAATTGTTGCAGGTTTGGGGGGTTGGTAGGGGACGTAAGCGTAGCTGATTGGTCTACACTAGAACACGCGCCGCTTTAGCGCTGGAATCTGGTTGGTAACTTGAGGCATATCTTTCGCTCCGTATTCCGTCTAGCCGCAGTTAGATCATACACATGCAATCATCACGGTTCACTGTGATACGTTTTATTTCTCGGGGCACCCACACTATGGTCTACGAAGCACTCCTAGCACAAGCAAGTGATACAAGTTTTTCATATGCAATGAAACGCATTTTCCTTCAAAACGCCTCAGCCGCTAAGTGTGCACTATGCGAGCACCGCATTCTCATGAGGCTCGCCCTGCAGCACAAGCAGTCAGCTTTCCTTGAAAGACTATACTGTAGTCTGTGAATCCAGAGGTCCCCCATTTTCGTGCTGCGCAAGGGCAGTGGTGTTGGTCTACTGGCCTTTTTCCACCATCATGGCTGCGTGAATGAAGATGATGCGCTGTTCTACTCGTGCGAAATTATAAGTGACTCACAACATCTTCATGCCATGCACATTGTGCACATGGATCTCAAGCCCCAGAATGTCCTCCTCTCCCACGCGGCCTATGCACTCATCACTGACTTCGACCGGTCGTATGATTCGTCCAAAAGAAGAAGACCTCCAGCCTCGCACGATTTTCACTCAACCCTTGCTTACATGGCACCAGAGATAGCCAATGAAGTTGAAATCACAACGGAGGCGGATGTGTGGAGTTTGGGCCTTCTGATGGCCCGCATTGTGTCTGGACCCCTTTTTTTAGTTTTTGCCAAAGGAAGCGTTGCAATGCAGTGGACAAAATGGGGTCGTTACACGATAAGCAATGTGAACAAGCTCTCAGATCCACTGCAGAGCCCTTTCCGGTCCTGTCTAGTGCACAATTATAAGAAGTGTCTGGACATTGTAGGTGTCAAGGGTCTACATTTCTACCGCGAAGTTGACTGGGAGGAGGTGGCTTCTTGCAAACTACGACCACCTTGCCATCCCTCCCAACTAACATCTGGGCCCACCTCAAGTTGCTTTAGGGGTAATCGACATGACCCCTTGCTCCTCGAGACTGCATACAGCAAGGAGATGCCGTTAGTGAATCGCAGTCTGCATTTCACGCTTGACAAAGACGGTGTCCGTCAAGTGGTCACAGTGCTACCCGATACGGAGAACTTAGCAAAAGCCGGTTATATGGCTAACAAGATGGAGAACACCTCTCAACTCGCAAGCTGCAGCACAGCAGCGCTACAGCTTTCTTATATCGCATCGCAGTGGAATCCGTATCCTTGATATTGTGCCGCCACTTCACCTTCCTCCACGGTGTCTCTGCATCAATTGAGTGCCTCAAATTCCTATCCACTCACTCAAAAGCAGCACTTGGCTTGAACTACTTTGCGGTTCAATGCAGTCATTCACGTGGCACACGTGTGCAAGACGCGCAGTGTCGTTGATGCATGTCTACAGAGTCGCAAATAATGTCTCGTGTAAGACAGGCGAGGTGGCTTGTTGTGCTTGGTAGCTTGCGGCGTGTGCCTAGCACATGGCATGGTTTTGTGGCAAGCAGTATTTAGAAGTGTCCATTGTCGCGGCCGTGCATGATGCGTCCCCTGGTTTGTTATGGGGTCATGTGACCTCTTCTCCCCTGAGACCGCGTCATAGGCCGCAACCAAACCGCGAACGATGACACGTTTTAAGTTAAAACGCCAACATTCGTGTAAGCACCATCTGCATACTCTCACCGGCATGCGAACCTAGGCACAAACGGCAGTTTGCTTCCACACTGTGTCATTCATTGTCTGTTTGATGCGCAAGCACAAGTGCGATGGTGGGTGGAGTGACAGTGTAGGAATTCAAGTAGCGCTAAGGCATTCCAGCTCACAAAATTGTCTGACGTGCAGACATCGGACAGAGGGATGGGAACCGCTGGTGTCACGCCGTTATGGTAGATGGACTCCTATTGTCTGCAGATTTTAGCAGGTTGCGGACTCATAGGTGCATAAAGCAATCCGCGTAGGCCTGTATTTCCAGCTTTATGCCTTGCCTCTCGTTTGCAACCTGATGCTCTCTCTATTTCCATCCTACATCACTTCATGGCACATGAGCGTCTCCGAAGGTCAATGACGCTTCATCACCCTCTCAGCAGCAGTGACCAATCCAAGGTCATTTCCTTATGCAGATCCTTGTGCTCTTAAGAATAAGTAGCCTGAATCTTTAACTCTTATGTAGCAAGTTCAACATAAGATCCGCCACCTAACAAAACGTTTCTCAAATCGTTAAAACACCCACTAAAATTAAAAATGGAAGAAGCACACAAAGTACTTTGTAAATGACGATAAAATGAGCGTGGCTGTACCACTGCCAATTCCGAAAACAATGCAAACTTCTAATGAATTGCGCGTTCGCACGTGTTACACAGTGATAGCAAAGTATACCTAAGGCGGTGGGGCGCCGCGCATCACACTACTATTGTGCATGCGCCATCTAGTCAGTCAATAGTGAACGAAGCCGCATTGGTGACCTCTACGCCTTCACATTCACTTGCGTCATCTCTCGCCTACCTTCACTTCTTCACTTCGCCTTTGCCTCAGACCAGTTACAAAGTTATCTGTTTTGTGCACTTGGTTTACGCATTGGCGCCTTGTGCTAGACTACTTCGGTTTGGTTATCAGCAAAACCAGCAAACGTGGGCACCTTAGCAGGTGCCTGAGAAGACCACAGTTGTCTTTGCATGCAACTTCACAATGCGTAGAAGTTTTGTGGAGGAACAGACTGCTTACCCTCGTGCAGAATGTCCTGGAGGCCGTCAGCATGGCCCAAAGGCACTGTTTCCATGCGCGAGTACAGTCGCCGGTGATTAACTTTTCGCGTGTAACCAAGCAGATGGTTAAGAGAAGGGCCAGACCTCATCTCGGCCTCATCTCTTTCATTCAGGTGTGATCCATTGGGAATGCAGCACCCGGCATGCTCCTTCCATAAGCTGCAGGCGTAATTACTATTCATCGAAGAATGTGGCACCCCATGGCGAGTGAGAAGAAGATGGCAGATAGTAGCTGAGCAGCTAAATACCTGCATCATGTACTGGGTTGATTTTGAGCAAAACAATCGACACGCCTTTCTGCCATTCGCCGAAACGCACGCGTAGATATGTAATAATTTGTGGTATCGAACCATTCTCTAAGCAGCAGTTAAGCTATTGCTCAATAAAAAGCCATACCTAGGGTGTACAAGTGAAATATGTATAGAAAGCGAAGTTATGATTGCCGGCTTTGATGAGCGCAGCAGAACTCGTGAAACAGCCAATTGTTCGACTTTGGCAATAGTGTAGAATTCACCCGATGCAAAGTCACTTTGATTACCCATGTCGCTGTGTCCAATCGACAGGCGGACTAGTAGGCTAGCAAGCAAAAGCATTTCGTGCAACCACAATATTGCGAGTAGCGGTCATTTGAGCACTTTGGAACCAGTCTCGGATATATGGGAAGCCCATGGCAGGTAAGCAAAATAATTTGTTTCCAGGGTGCTGCTCCGTTGCTAAAACAAGTCAAGGCCTATGAGCAGTATATGGGTAAAAATTGTGAGCTACTGCTGACCTTTCACAAATGGGTTTTTATGCTCCTACCTGACCAAGTGAGAGATAAGTTTTTGTGATCAACTCCAGATCTGTGAGCTTTGATGTGCCGCATGACAGGTTCAAAGAAACCTTTAAGCTTCTTATGATGAAAATCAGCTCACACCACCGCCATTTCCACTGCTATTATTTGTGGTTGGGACTCGATGAAACCTAATTGTAAAACTGTAAGTTCACTTTAATTTGTAGAAATTAGCATTTATTAAGAGCTGAATCCAGTGCCTACCCTATTGGTGCTAATAAATGCAAAATTAGAAGCTGTGACCTGGCCAAGATAAACTATAAATGTGATTCTCATCCAAAATCTTTAAAAGATTACAACGAAGTATTCGATGTGCTTGCATTATAAGCCGATATTCGACACTTATTTGAATGGCGTAAGGGAGGGAGAGTGAGCGTCCTCTTCTAGGCCACCAACTCGATGTGGATGGGCAAACGACCATCTAACGACGCCTTGCTCACCAGGACGACAAATCGCGGTGAATACAATTCCAGGTGAGAGAAGCACGGGCAGAGTGTGCTTGATGTGCTTGAGTTTACATGCCGACAATCTTGAGATTCACGAACGTGTTTGCAGCAACATGGCGAGAATAGCAGATGTCAAAACTTTGTAACTAGAAACCCTTTACAGAATCTTGTTAATCGAAACGAGTTGACAAATTGACCATGTCTGCATATGCGACAAAACTGAACCGTGAATCATTATGTAAGATGATCCGAGAAAATATAACATTCCAGTGCTTGCACCAAAATGAGTGCTGATAGAACTGCAATGTAATAATTTGATGATTTCAACGTGGCTTTCGCCACGGAAGTCCTTTTTGAAAAGGTGGCTAATCAGGCGTTAAGAGGTGAGAGCACTCTCCACCACAGCATGATCACCTACGTTACAAATTTCTCAATAACAGGGTAAAGGTGCTGACCGTGAGTGGCTAGAGGTTAAGCAATTGCACATGTTTTGCACTGAATGTGACGGCTCGTAGCCATATGAATTCCACTTTGACCACTAAAATTGACCGCCTGGCTTCTGCGGCTGAATGCTATTGCATTTGATTTTAGTTTCGAAATGGCAGATTCATGTCAACTAGCTCCCGAAGATCCAGACCTGAAAAAGGAACATTGAAAGCTGCATCAAATTAGTTTCCCCACCATTGTGCCGAGAGAACACAGAAGAGTTAACAAGGGATGCCCGAGTCTAACCAGTCTGTGAAGGCATTTAACTATTGCATCGTTACACACACTATCTGGTGTCCTTTGCGCTGTAAAACAGCAACACTCGTTTACGCTGATTATAATCCTCTGTTTTGTGTCCACTTACTCTCCTGTGAATAGGGCAGCGTATTTCGCATGCACTTTGCCAACTACGACCTCCAGTTGGAGAGATAGGAGGGATGCTTTGGCCAGGAGATCGCATATTTGCACGAAAGCCTTCTCAGCACTTTCACTCGAGTACGTACGAGACGAGTTGCCATGGTATGCTGCGATGCGTTGCGTGATGGGTTGAAAAGACTTTGAAGCATGACACAGAACAGATCTGCATTTCCAGTCAGTGGTTTCAATTTTTAAGCGTAAACGTTGTGTAAATTCGCAGGCGCGAGTGGGCAATGGGACTGAATTTTATAATTGGCTGCAAATCATGCCGGAATATAAGATGAATAAGTTGCATTTAGACTACTCGTAGTAAGACGTGAAATTCGATTTGTTCACGCACTTGAAGACCAATGCAGGTTCTGGTATTTTACGGTTTGAACGCAGGGCATCCTTGAAAGTACGAAAAATTAATCGAATTTGTGCAATCAAAGCATCCATGGAAACAGCATATTCAGAATGTTGGTGGATTACAATGAGCCAAAGTCAAAATTGACGCATTTGTTCCTGATTTAACATGAGTTGTTGCCTTCATTGCAAACTCAAGCCGATATCCCGCCACGATCCGCCACCCCAACTTTAAAGTAACAGGGATTGTGCGAATGCGAATAAAATCTCAATTCAGGTGGAAAGATTTCATGTCGTTTGAAGCACCCACGTGGGTGAAAATCGATGTTTTCGCCTTTGCATGACATGTCACGTGCTGCGCTCGATTTGCTGCAGCCGGCTTACGGTACTTTTGCAGTGAATGTCTTACAAAGCAGCAGTAATGATTGCTGGTATTTGGATAAGCACTGCACTCAGAAGCATCATCGCAGAGTGTAGACGATCATTCCCACACTCACCGGCTGGTAAAATCTCCACGAATACGTCCAATAAGCATTGTCGTTGGATTGTCGTTGGCTTTGTGAAAATGAGTGCACCATTTTGACGACAGTTTCTCACTTTTCTTCTTCGCTTTAGCAACCTTGCGCGTTTGGTTTAGTGTTGGCAATTGTGAAGCATAAATATGAAATCGACAATGCGATGACAGCACCATCAATATAGCTTCCATTTTTATCACTGCCGCCGCTATCTTTTCGTTTGGTACTGCTTCCATCATTTCGGTAATGTATAAACCCGATTAATCATAATTGAATACAATATAAATGGATGCGATATGATGTGATAGGATCTGAGAGCACAACACAGCGCTGATTGTTGGAGAGCAATGTTTTAAATAAGGAGTATCAGAGGCAATTACTGTGGGGTGCAAGCGATACCTGATGGAACTGCCGGCAAGCTTGAGTGTTTCACTAGTGCTACCCCTGTTTCCACTCAACCAGACTGGCACAGCATAATCTGATTGACCTCTCCGGGAAATGTCTTCGATTCTTCGCATCCCACCACTGTTTATCCAACTACCTTCCATCCTTTTCATCATCTTTGCATCCCCTCCTTTCGAGCCTCTTCCAAACAATCGCTTCTGATTCTGGGCATCTTTCTTTCATTCGATAACTACATCCACCTTTAACAAATGTCGATTGAGCCATACGTACTGTCATGCGTGCATATCGAAATGCTTGCCCGCATGATAGTGTCAGCGTCAATACTTTCACAGCTCACCGCTTCCCCAGATTCATCATCCTGCTTTTCAATTTCGTCCATTAACTTTTCGCAAGCCACCCTGCAATGCTCGCTACTGCTGAAAGTGCAAATTCATTGGTGCTTTGGAAGGACAACCTTGCAAGTGCTATAATCCGAATGAATGACTTAAAGACTAAGAAAGGTTATTTACTTTCGACCGGTAAGATGTGAATCCATGCGCCATTGCCGTGGGGTGACTCATAATTTCTGTCAGCACTCAAGTCCACTTGACGGACCTAGTATTCGGAAGAGGCCGCTCCAACAATCCTACACGATGCAGGGATTTAGTGCGAAATCTAGCTCCAACACCGCTGGCACCTATGATCGCTGATGTGTATACAGTTTCCTGAAGTGAGCCAATGCAACCCACCGACTTCTGAGCGTGCACGTGCAAGTTTCTAAGCACACTACGACGCAAGGTCTCCTTGTTTGCATCAGCATAAAATTGTTTTATTTTTGTTAATTCCGCAATTCAGATAGAATCCTCCACCGGAAAGCATTGGCACGCAATTCTGAAAAGACGCAACCCTGAAATCAATATCATTTGCTGGAGCAGTCAGGCGTTTCTCAGTCTGTTTGTTTGCAACTCCCTAAAATAATCGCACAACCGCAAAATCTTCCCTGCAAAAAGGGATTAAATTAAGAGGTAGTCCTCCCGCTAAGCATATTTAGACAAGTTCAGGTTGGACCATGGCTACTTGCAGGAAGGGCTTGATTGTACGTGCCCACAAGGTGGAAAGTAGTCAGCATACAGTGAGCGCGTTGGTAAGCAGAGGTGATGGTCTCATGCTCGATCCAAAATTTCGCGCTACTTTCTATTTGACAATTTCTATTCCACCATATGACCGGATTTGCTTGCTTCTGAGTGCGTCGCTAATCCTTGTACCGGCAATCCATACTGCTCCTTTGTAAGACATTCACTGCAACAGTAATATGGGTTCGCTGCAGCACATCGAGCGCAGCACGTGTCATGTCATGCAAAGGCGTGATCATTGATTTTGACCCACGCGGTTCCTCCACACAACACGAGATATCTCCTCCTCTATTGTGATTGCATGTGCTTCCAATCAATCACATTACTATTAGGTGAGATGGCTCAACGTGGCGGGATATATGCTTGACTTTCAAGTGAAGGCAACATCTCATGCTTGATGGGGAATAACGCGTCACTTTCTATTTGACAATTTCTATTCCACCACATGAACGGATTTGCATGCTACTAAGAGCGTCGCTAATCCTTATACCGGCAATCCCTACTGCTCCTTACTAAAAGATTCACTGCAACAATCATGTGGCTAGGCTGCAGCAAATCGACCGCAGCATGTGACATGCTATCCAAATACGGAGCATTGATTTTGTTCCCCGTCAGTCTCTCACTAGACATGAGATATTTCCATCAGACTAGAGATTGCATTGGCATCCAGGCAATGCATATTATTCTTTTCACGTTGGATTGCTCAACGTGGCGCGTGATATGCTTTAGGTTGAAATGTGGGCAACAACTCATGTTTCTTGAAGAAATAACTCGCGAATTTTGACTTTGGCTGGTTTTAATCCACTACCTGCCAGGAGATGTTTGCTTCTGTGTTTATTGCCTATCCTAATCACGGCAATCACTAGTGCTACTTCATCAGATTTCACGGCAACGCTAATGTGGGTCATTGCAGGAAATCGACCGCAGCATGTGACATGCCATCCAAATACGTAGTATTGAAATTCTCTCACATCAGTCCTCCACAAGACATGAGATATTTCCCTCAGACTTGAGATTGCATGTGCACCCAGTCAATCCATATTATTCTTTTCACGTGAGATTGCGCATTGTGGCGCGTGATATGCTTTAGGTTGAAATGTGGTCAACAACTCATGTTTTATGAAGAAATAACGCGTGAATTTTGACTTTGGCTGGTTTTAATCCACTCTATGCCTGGAGATGATTTCTTATGTGTTTATTGCCTATCCTAATCACGGCAATCACCAGTGCTGCTTCATCAGATTTCACTGCAACACTAATGTGGGTCATGGTAGCAAATCTACCGAGTTAGGTGACGTGCAATCCAAATAAGGGAGAATTGATTTTCTTCCAAGCCTGTCCTTCACTGGACATGAGATATTTCCCCTAGACAAGTGATTCCATTGGCATTTAGACAATCCATATTATTTATATCACGTGAGATTGTCAACGTGGCTCGCGATATGCTTCATGTTGAAATGTGGGCAACAACTTATGTTTCATGAAGAAATAACTCGTGAATTTTGACTTTGGCTGGTTTTAATCCACTATATGCCAGGAGATGATTGCTTCTGTGTTTATTGCCTATCCTAATCACGGCAATCACCAGTGCTGCTTCATCAGATTTCACTGCAACACTAATGTGGGTCATTGCAGCAAATCCACCGCAGCATGTGACATGCCATCCAAATACGTAGCATTTATTTTCTTCCACGTCAGTCCCTCACTAGACATGAGATATTTCCCTCAGACTAGAGATTGCATTGGTATTTAGTCAATCCCTATTATTCATCTCACGTGAGATTACTCAACTTGGCTCGCGATATGCTTCATGTTGAAATGTGGGCAGCAACTCATATTTCATAAATAAATAACTCTTGAAATTTGAATTTGGCTGGTTTTAATCCACTATATGCCAGGGGATGTATGCTTCTGTGTTTATTGCCTATCCTAATCACGGCAATCACCAGTGCTGCTTCATCAGATTTCACTGCAACACTAATGTGGGTCATTTCAGCAAATCCACCGCAGTATATGAAGTGCCATCCAAATACGGAGCATTGATTTTGTTCCACGTCAGTCCCTCACTAGACTTGAGATATTTCCCTCAGACTAGAGATTGCATTGTCATTTCGTCAATCCATATTATTCATACCACGTGAGATTGCTCAACGTGCCTCGCGATATGCTTTGTGTTGAAATGTGGGCAACAACTCATATTTCATTAAGAAATAACTCGTGAATTTTGAATTTGGCTGGTTTTAATCCACTATATACCAGGAGATGTTTGCTTCTGTGTTTATTGCCTATCCTAACCACGGCAATCACCAGTGCTACTTCATCAGATTTCACGGCAGCACTAATGTGGGTCATTGCAGCTAATCGAACGCAGCATGTGACATGCCATCCAAATACGGGAGCATTGATTTTCTTTCACGTCAGTCCTTCACTAGACATGAGATATTTCCCCCAGACTAGAGATTGCATTGGCATTTTATCAATCCGTGTTATTCATACCACGTGAGATTGCTCAACGTGGCTCGCGATTTGCTTCGTGTTGAAATGTTGGCAACAACTCATATTTCATGAAGAAATAACTCGTGAATTTTGAATTTGGCTGGTTTTAATCCACTATATGCCAGGAGATGTTTGCTTCTGTGTTTATTGCCTATCCTAACCACGGCAATCACCAGAGCTACTTCATCAGATTTCACGGCAACACTAATGTGAGTCATTGCAGCAAATCGACCGCAGCATGTGACATGCCATCCAAATTCGTTGCATTGATTTTGTTCCACGTCAGTCCCTCACTAGACATGAGATATTTACCTCAGACCAGAGATTGCATTGGCATTTATTCAATCCATATTATTCTTTTCACGTAAGATTGCTCAACGTGGCGGGTGATATGCTTTAAGTTGAAATGTGGGCAGTGAAATCTGATGAAGTAGCACTCTTGATTGCCATAATTAGGATAAGCAATAAACACAGATGCAAACATCTCCTGGCATATAGTGGATTAAAACCAGCGAAAATAAAAATTCACAAGTAATTTTTCATGAAACATGAGTTGTTGCCCACATTTCAACATGAAGCATATCGCGAGCCACTTTGAGCAATCTCACGTGATATGATTGCCGTGATTGGGGTAGGCAATAAACACAGAAGCATACATCCCCTGGCATATAGTGGATTAAAACCAGCCAAAGTCAAAATTCACGCGTTATTTCTTCATAAAATATGAGTTGTTTCCCACATTTCAACATGAAGCCTATCACCGGCCACGTTGAGCAATCTCTCCTGAAAAGAATAATATGAATTGCCTGGACGCCAATGCAATCTCTAGTCTGAGGGAAATATCTCATGTCTGGTGAAGGACTGACGTGAAAGAAAATCAATGCTCCCGTATTTTGATGGCATGTCACATGCTGCGGTCGATTTGCTGCAATGACCCACATTAGTGTTGCAGTGAAACCTGATGAAGTAGCACTGGTGATTGCCGTGATTAGGATAGGCAATAAACACAGAAGCAATCATCTCCTGGCATATAGTGGAATAAAACCAGCCAAAGTCAAAATTCACGCGTTATTTCTTCATAAAACATGAGTTGTTCCCCACATTTCAACCTAAAGCATATCAGTCGCCAGGTTGAGGAATCACGCGTGAAAAGAATAATATGGATTGCCTGGATGCCAATGCAATCACTAGTCTGGGGGGAAAATCTCGTGTCTAGTGAAGGACTGACGTGGAACAAAATAAATGCTCCGTATTTGGATGGCATGTCACATGCTGCGGTCGATTTGCTGCAGCCCACCCATATTACTGTTGCAGTGAATGTCTTACAAAGGAGCAGAATGGATTGCCGGTACAAGGATTAGCGACGCACTCAGAAGCAAGCAAATCCGGTCATATGTTGGAATAGAAATTGTCAAATGGAAAGTAGCGCGAAATTCCGGATCGAGCATGAGATGATGCCTTCACTTGAAAGTCAAGCATATATCCCGCCACTTTGAGCCATCTCAACTAATAGTAATGTGATTGATTGGAAGCACATGCAATCACAATAGAGGAGGAGATATCTCGTGTTGTGTGGAGGAACCGCGTGGGTCAAAATCAATGATCACGCCTTTGCATGACATGTCACGTGCTGCGCTCGATGTGCTGCAGCCGAGCCACATTGCTGTTGCAGTAAATGTCTTACAAAGGAGCAGTATGGATTGCCGGTACAAGGATTAGCGACGCACTCAGAAGCAAGCAAATCCGGTCATCTGCTGGAATAGAAATTGTCAAATAGAAAGTAGCGCGAAATTCCGGATCGAGCATGAGATGTTGCCTTCACTTGAAAGTCAAGCATATATCCCGCCACGTTGAGCCATCTCACCTAATAGTAATGTGATTGATTGGAAGCACATGCAATCACAATAGAGGAGGAGATATCTCGTGTTGTGTGGAGGAACCGCGTGGGTCAAAATCAATGATCACGCCTTTGCATGACATGTCACGTGCTGCGCTCGATGTGCTGCAGCGGACCAATATTACTGTTGCAGTGAATGTCTTACAAAGGAGCAGTATGGATTGCCGGTACAAGGATTAGCGACGCACTCAGAAGCAAGCAAATCCGGTCATCTGCTGGAATAGAAATTGTCAAATAGATAGAGACGCTTTATTCCCGATCGAGCATGAGATGTTGCCTTCACTTGAAAGTCAAGCATATATCCCGCCACGTTGAGCCATCTCACCTAATAGTAATGTGATTGATTGGAAGCACATGCAATCACAATAGAGGAGGAGATATCTCGTGTTGTGTGGAGGAACCGCGTGGGTCAAAATCAATGATCACGCCTTTGCATGACATGTCACGTGCTGCGCTCGATGTGCTGCAGCCGAGCCACATTACTGTTGCAGTGAATGTCTAACAAAGGAGCAGTGTGGTTTGCCGGTACGAGGATTAGCGGCGCACTCAGAGGCAAGCAAATCCGGTCATATGGTGGATTAGAAATTGTCAATTTGAAAGTAGCGCGTTATTCTTGATCGAGCGTGTGATGTTGCCTTCACTTAATAGTCAAGCATATATCCCGCCACGTTGAGCCATCTCACCTAATAGTAATGTGATTGATTGGAAGCACATGCAATCACAATAGAGGAGGAGATATCTCGTGTTGTGTGGAGGAACCGCGTGGGTCAAAATCAATGATCACGCCTTTGCATGACATGTCACGTGCTGCGCTCGATGTGCTGCAGCCGAGCCACATTACTGTTGCAGTGAATGTCTTAGAAAGGAACAGTAGGGATTGCCGGAATAAGGATTAGCGACACACTTAGAAGCAAGCAAATCCGGTCATATGGTGGATTAGAAGGTGTCAAATCGAAAGTGACGCGTTTATCCCCGATCGAGCATGAGATGTTGCCTTCACTTTAAATTCAAGCATATATAACGCCACTTTGAGCCATCTCACTTAATAATAATGTGATTTTAAATCACATGAAATCACAATGGAGGAGGAAATATCTCGTGTTGTGTGGAGGAACCGCGTGGGTCAAAATCAATGATCACGCTTTTTGCTTTTCGCGTCGATGGCTTGGATGCTTCTTTTAGGCGACTCAATCCATAACTTTATGGACGGAATGGCCATTGCTGTGGGTTTTGCTGGAAGCCCCTTCTTCGACATTGCCATCTGTTTGTGCGTCCTTTTTGAAGAGCTTCCTCACGAAGTCGGTAATTTAGGGCGACCTTTGGTGGCCACCTGTAGCATTGTAGTTTGGGGCCAACTCCACCCATTGCCTCGTAGGTGACTTTGCCGTCCTCATTATGTCCGGCTTCTCAGTCAAATCAGCCAACTTTGCTTCTGCTTGTATTGCCTAATTGGGTCTCATCATTGGTCTCATAATTGATGAGGCGTCTTCTGAAGCTCGAGCGAAGCCTATCCAGTCGCTGCCATCACTAGTCCTTCTATCACAGTCTTCCGTTACAGAGCGATTAAGGAGACAAATGCCAACTCTCATTCGGCACTTTCTTCGTTGAGTCACCGCGTCTTATTTGCCGAAGCTATACTGGCATTCGCATATGTGTGGAAAGTCCCGCAAGTCACAGAGACCGTCACTGCATTTGCATAGAAACGGCCATTTAAACGCGATGTTAAGGTACAAAGCTACCAAGTGATACTTCCCGAAAGCAGTCACTTCAATGCTGTCCAAATCAGAGATAAAAAGAAGAGGAGTAAATGCAAACGATTGCTCCGAGTGAAAGATCACTAAGGTGGAATGAAGCAATTTCACCTCAATGGACGTATCCCACTGGCAGTTCAAATGTTATAAGTGAAAACACCTCCTGAGGCTCATGAAATCACAGCAGCGCTCTCGGATTTACAAGTCCCACTTTGTGTTGAGAGTCAATTCGCATCACATGCCAAAGGACTTGTCCTTCTCTCTTGCAAAAAACAAGAGACCATCATGCAGAAGATTAGACTCTCTCAAATGCACACTTCTT
The DNA here is from genome assembly GCA_023968675.1 of Taenia pisiformis. Taxonomy (NCBI): domain Eukaryota; kingdom Metazoa; phylum Platyhelminthes; class Cestoda; order Cyclophyllidea; family Taeniidae; genus Taenia; species Taenia pisiformis. Next base: position 8,953 of record JAJOLY010000067.1, on the reverse strand, counting down.
TGCCTAACCAGTATGATGTACGAACCTATTGAGGAGTGAGAGATGGACGCTAAGTTGAACAATAGATGGGGCGCACCCACGTTAACTGCGCGAGGAAGACCAGGGACGTACTGAGATTGCATGCTGTAAAATGAAAACCATCCCCACCGCATGATGATCGTAGAGTTCGGCTGTTGCCTGGCCTGTGCACCCAACTAATGCGTTAGCATCTGCAAGCGAAGGCAGCACGAAAACGATGAATTAAACTTATGAAGAAGAACCATAACGGTGACAATGGCAACTTTTAACTAGTAAAGGACGAATGACTACACATTCTATCGAAACGCCTGCACAAATGAAGGATTTCAAAAGGTCAAGTGAATACCAACTTGCGATGCCTGAAGCACGAAGTAAATCCTTGCAACAGTTTGTACCTCCTCCATCTCCCAAACCACAGGCAGGAGGGCAGGAAAACACACGAATAAAGCAAAAAACTCGCCTGTACCAAACCACAAATTTACGCCCGCATCAGCAATGATCAAGTAGGCCGTATGTGCACAAGCGACTTTCAAGTGGTTTAAACGGCGAAATCCAAGTGTAAAATTTATGCACATCTGAAATGCCAGCCCAAAGGTGACGAGTTCGCTTGTTAAAATTTTGATACCTAGATGAGTACTCTACACATGCTGTGCAAATGAAGGCAAATGCAATGTCGTAGCGGAGTGGAAATGTCACTTCACGTGAACTTTGCTTTTAAGATGAGCATTTGTACAACAACTGTCTGCAGTTCACACAGTGTGGTGGATTTATTATGCGCGCAGTAATATTAGTGTAAGACAACAATTAATCTTAAGATCGGTCTTGATTTGTTCTACCTTTGCGCATTCTCAATCCAAATTTGCGCTACCCGAAAGTCTATGATGCAAGTTCCGTCTTATCCATGAGCTATTTTGCGTCTAGCAGCAACAGACCCTGCATTATGTGTTCTCTGTACTGTGAATGAGTTGTAGTGCTTTTTTTGTTAAGATAGCTGGCTGTTCTTCGGTAGCTTTGGTGGCCGTTTCACCTTAGCTGCATGGGCCATTGCACTGGCATATTCTGCCCTCCTTTCTGCCCTTATTTTGTTGCCCTGAGGTGCTCAAACCTCAATAGTGGTGGCAGTGGAAAGTGGGCTTGACTACATTGTGTTTTTCATCACAAGCTGTACCATAATTAACAATCTGCAGATGTGCAAATAAAGTGTGTGTGCTACAGGTGGGAGAATTTATGACATCTTTTAGCAGAAGCCTTCGACACCTACCCCGTTCTACAGGACCGTGTTCCGTAGGACCACCTAAAAATGCGACTGATCAATCGGTGCCTCCTAACGGACGCACTGAATGCTGGCAGAATGTCTTACTCCGAAATTAGTTCTCAAGCCGGACGAACCACAAGTCGAGGCCCACCTCTACAGGAGGTTGTGGACGTGGCGTCAAATATGGTCCCAGCTACAGTGAAGTTCGGAGGCGGGCACGGTTAGCTCGTGGGTGATTCGTGCAACACTGATTAAGCTGTGGTGACTAAAGCGGGAGTTCCATTAAGTCACTTAGGTGACCATTCCAACCTACCGGCTTGGACTGATTTATGCCATGTCAGATGTTATATTTCCTCTTCTCCTCGAACACATTCTCTGTCCTGTGTTTAGCCTTCTTTCGTCATCGGAGGATTCTCTGACCTCCAAAATACAATATGCAAATGCAAAAACGTGGCCAAAAATACTCATACACCGAAAAGTAATGCATTTTATCTGGCTTCCTTATGTTTATTGTTAGTTAGCCACTTTTATATATGATGTTGCAATATGTATATTCTTCGTTCACATCATTGCAATGAGCGGTATTAAATCATTCTTTAGCTAAAGCCACTTTTGTATTCGCCACGTATCTCGAATTGGCTAATTGGCTGCCTACGCACCATGTTAATGCGGGCTTGCTGTGCTATATGTTACCGTGTATGCTGTTTGTTTGGGTTCCATTTGCCCTGGGATTTATACTCCAGGAGGCGAGAAGCCATGTAAATAAGACCATGTTTTACGATGAAGGTCGTAATGAGATAGAACGTTACCCGAGAAGGTGCCTTTAGTCGAGGGTGTCACGTAATATTTTACGGCCTGTGTAACTTATGGCTTCCTCATTGTCTTCATCACTGTTGTCCGCATCATCGCAAAGTGTTTATCCGGTCATAAAGCTAGGAAAGCCAAGGTCAAGTAGACAAGCTACACCCAATAACAGCCGTAAATTTCTGATTGTTTGGGTAGCATTGCTTCATTCTAGGCCACTTTTGGAGGAGGCCCAGGAATTCACCTTAGACGAAGCTGGTGACAGTGAGGCTGAAGTCACCTTAAGGGAAAGCAGGGATGGGACGACAGAAAATTTCCGGAAAGGTTTTTATTTGCACTATAGTGGATGCATTTTATGCCATTTTTAACAGAAATTTGTACAAGCCCAACCCTTCTTTTCTCCCTTCGTACTTCCGGCTCGTAAGTTCTAGTGCAAAGTGGCGTATCGCTTCCAAATGTCAATCAACCTCTTGTTTGTTGCAAATTTATTTAGAGGGTGTGGGGAAAAGGACCAGGTAAAGGTGCATCCAAATTGCCAACTTTGGTCATTGCACACACTTCATTTGCGTTCTTACTGAGTGTAAAATAATGACACAGCCAAAGTGGCAAGAAATGTGGTTTAAATATCGTGGAAATCAGGTGATTTCGCAAAGGGTAGGCTTTGTTGCTCCTGTCTGTCAACAAGACGCGCTATAGGATTCCCTAGTTATCTCGCCTATGTGTTAAACGATGAAACCGTGATGGAGCATAATGGTACGCGAGCTAGAGTTGGCTCACAGGCTGCATTTATAGTGGGTTTGCTTAAACCAGATTAGCTTTTGGTAAATCAACCAGATTTGGAGATGCCATGGAGCAGGAAATCCTACAGCCAAGAGAATGTAATACCCGGCACTATCGCAGAATGCCAGTAGCGACCTTTGTAGGCATTATGCATTTTGCTTTGGGCATCTTATGCGTGCATTGTAGGTATCAATGCGGTGGATTCTAGTCGCGATGTCACGCACCAACTTGGAAGCCGCTGATGACGAATTAAGTAGTTTCTTAAGCTACATCACGTTAGCACGCTAAAAAATCTTCTTTGCATAGCCTGGTTAGAATAAATTGTTGACTACAAATTTATCATCTATTCATGAAGTCTGAGCCTGAGCAATAATGTTATCGATGCAAGAAGAGATCATATTAAGCTCATTACGTTGCATGCGCTGCAGTATTAATAACAAGAATTATAAGTGCCTCTACGCGATATTGCTGGTCTAGGCTCGTTGTAAAGCTTTCGCGAGCTAGGAGGTGAGTGACTCGAACTCCACACCCGACGTATCTACAGACACGCCAGGTCGTCATGCATAGGAATCTTCAAAATCGGAAGTTGGTCCATTTCCTGATGGTTTCCGACCACATGTGCCTCATGGCGGGAGCTGCAATCAGGCAAATCATTGGCAAAGACATTGACATTATTTCAAGCATTAGGAGAAGGGAAGAGGTGAGGAATGGAATGCGTGATGCCAAAACACTGAGCTTAAACCAGCAGTCTTAGTCCATATTCAGGCGGACTGAAGCACCATGGGTAGAAGGCATGCAAAAACTACCATAAGTGGACTAGTAGAAAGCATTCATTTATGCATTGATATTCAGTTCGGCTCAAAATGGGACGGTTGAGAACGAGGAAAGTGACTGTCAACAAGTAAAGGCGGTAGTCTTATCTTATTTTGCCAAATGCTTCCATAGGAGAGATAGAACATGGCCTGTAACCCACACATGCTTTAAGGAAACAGTACCAGCTGTTGATGGGAACAGCTGACGGGTTTTCCTACTGGTTTACTTTAAGTAGCATTGCTTGAGAAGAGCTTATTCTAAAGCCACAATGGGTCTCAAGAAGCCAGACCAGGCCACAGCAGTGGAGGCAGGTGGTGGCTCGCGGATAACCGACATCTGCAAACGTCAAAGTACTGGCGGTAGCACCCTCAGTCATTGATTTATCCATTGATTGTCATTTCAAGATCTGCAGCTATTGTGCCACTCCATCTTACCAACAGAATTTTGTCCCGACTGCCACACTCCGTATAAAGTGCATGGACCCTGTGTCCACCGTCTTCGTACACTATGCATTCTGGTCAAGTCTGAGTGAATGCTAGCCTTCTCAACCCCATCTGCCTGCAATCCGTTCTTTCCTCTCTCCCTCATTCGATTCTTACCCTTCCTTTCACACACGCTTCGCCAAATGTTGTTTAACATTTTCATGACTGCCTCCGATTGTACCAATTCATCCGCCTTCTCCTACGAGGGGTAAAGGAAATAAAGCAGGCTCATTTCTTCCTTCCAGCCTTATTTTTTCACCCATTCTGCAAAGTGGTTCACAACTATTTCATTAGCATTCGATCTAGAACCTTCCTTGGAGTTGTGGGTCCTTATATAGAAGCCGCACTCTTGAGTGTGGGATCGAGGCTGCCCTGCTCTCGGGCGCTAGGAGACACTCAAAGGCCGCGCCTAAGTAGTAGTACTGACGACATCCCTACGAACTCGCCAGTTTTGCTTGTTCAGTCAGGCGTCAAATCAAAGGTAACACCTACGACATCACGGGAACCCGCAGGTGACGGCGATTAACTTCGCTCACTCGATCATCCATCTGCATTCTCCCCATTAACACACCGTTGCTGCATTCGCAAATGACTCGTCCATGGACTCTAAAGCAATGCCCTTCTCAGTTTTCTGCCTCATGAATAAGTCGATACAATTTCCCTCCCATCGCTTTGATTCGGCTGTCAGTCATGAGCTGGAGACGTTATCGCTATTCTCAAGTGGACAAATTTTGGTGCATTTGACCAGAGCACTCCGGTTATGGAGTCTCAGGTAAGAATTTTTACCCAGGTTCGAGCGGCTCCCACCAAAATACCCATTTGGATTTATTGGTTCCTGAAAAAAATCATGGAGGTCTATTAGTTTGCTTAGGTTCAGGCAGGGTGATCCAGATTGTTCAAGGCACAAGCGAGTCTGTGCACTCCGATTCCTGGTTAGCATTTCCAACTGAGAAATTTCAGCCAGAGTTTGAAAAAGATTGTTACCTACCATCGAAAATGCATGGGGAGCTGGGCTGCAGTGAAGAGTAGGTCTAGCTACTTGCAGCCGACCAGTGCGCCATGGACTAGCCTTGCCAACACTAAACAAAAGGAGAAAAAAGTCCACCACTAGCGTTAAACTGCACACAGTGCTGCGAGTTTTGGTTTAATAGACGACGAGGTCAGACAAAAGGCAAGATAAGCAGCAACGCTTATGCAGGATAAGTAGGTGGCCGGTGGGCAGTGGCAAGGGAAAGGAGTGGTAGGGTCGAATGGGGTGGGATGAAATGACACTGAGAATTAGAGTTGGCGAACGGCCGCCTAGGGTAGAGTGGCCAGGAGGAGTCGAATGTGGGCATAAGCGGAGAGTTAAGTTGCATTTGGATTCAATATTATTGTCGTCATAATGCTTGGCATAGGCCTAATTAGAAGTGGGGTGTACCTGGAGTCAAGTAATGATTACGGGGATGAGCCATTTATTGGCTTACTCGTGGGGAGGCCAACAAGAGCACGGGTGTCGGAGCAACGCTTTGGTTGGATTTTTGGTTTATCATTTCCTGCAAGGCATGTAATGAGAAAAGCCTCCAATTTTATTGATTCCAAAGGTTGGAGAATTCGTGTGAAGCACCTCTTTGTAAATGGGGATTTCCGGTCTGCCGGAGATGTGATTATTGGCGACTATGCCAAACGTGCCTATGCGATGCTCACAATCACAGCAACGGCGATTTTAAATTGCAGCATTTGTGTCTAACCTTCCAGAATAGGCAAAAACGGTAGAGCTCGGAGCGCGGAAGAGGGCATTGACAGGGCAGGTTTCTTCTCTGAGTTAGAATTTTTCTTCGAGGACGCATTGCACACAGGTTTGGATTGGAAACACCACCTAAACTGCATGAATTGAATCGTACCTACGGAAGGGATTCGGAGGATGGCATGCTGATGCTTCGGTGCATTCGGTGGATCTAACTAGGTGGCAATTCCAAACACTCTCACTCGGCTCATTCGTGAATGTCTGCTGTCTTGGCAGAGGAAGGCGGTTTAGTTGCAAAGTAATCAGCGCGCGTCACTTCCATTTTCTGGCCTGCAGGCTTCCTCCCATAGTCCACCCATCAAAGCAGCATCCCACTCATTCGCATTCCGATTCCATTTCCTCTGGCGTTAGGCCACCACTGTCTACAACTTGCCACGAATGCTACACTTGTCCATATCATTCTGGCGCTGCTGGCAACGACTGTCAAAATTCCACCTTAAGCAATGTGTGCAGATGCGTTGGGGCTGAAAGTGGGTCGCCTAGAGGGATAGCGGCCACTTTGCTTACCAACGCCGACTTTAAGCAGCTGCTATATTACAGTGGTTTGCTGTGTGGCCGAATGCTTCGAGGATTCTGGCGACTGCAGTGTATGGCGGATGTTTTGCTAGCTGGATTCTATCCAGTTCATTTTCAGACCTTGGAGCTCGTCAACGTCTTCCACCTGCACAAATGGTGGTTCCTTATTTCCAATAGGTTCGTCGCAAGTCTCCCCAGATACTTGGTGTAAAAAGGACAATAAATGCAACGCAGCTTGAGTTTTGCACTCAAGCTACACTTTGATCACTTTGTAGAGCTTGTCCCACTGCTACGCTTCGTTGCACAATCAGTCAAGTGTAAAGACGATGGGGTTCATTTAATTTTCTCCCTTGCCAGTTGCTATTCAAAATTGACACGAATTACAGAATCAAAATAAATGGGCCACAGATCCTTTCACCACTCCTGGATTCGTCAGCGATCTGACAGCAAAATCCTTATCAATGCAGCGAGAACATTCCTAGTCACTTATTTACTTGTAGCCGATGGTCGCGGCACCATATTTCGCCCATTAGGTCAATTACTTCTTGCGCCTCACTTACTTTTGTGCTTCTTCCTTCCCTCATATTTGCCAAGTATGCTAGCAGATCCGAGGCACCTGCTGAGGTAATAATAACTTACTACTGCAGGAGCACTGTAGTAGTAAGGTGATTAAGACTATGCTTGACTAGGCCCTACTAAATTGGGACTGGGCAGATAGAAACTAGGCAACTCACTCTGCCACGGTTATAACCGATTAGCATAGGGTGAATGAGAATATGGGCAGGACTATCAGGCTCATCATGCCTGCCTCAGCCTTAGGGGTGCTTCGTGCTTTGCGATTGAAGCCAACCCTAGCAGCACCCTGATTTGACTCGTCTTATCGACTCGACACCACTTTATGTCCCGTGAAACGAGGACTTCCGTCTCCATCTGACAGACGTCAGTAATCAATGCGCGTAGATATTAGATAGGCATGGTAATGCTTTCGAAGCTCTCTTCTCTCAGTCGCTTTCCCATGCTCCACTCCGATGTGCGTTCAGAGTGTGCGCTAGGAGCCACACAAGTTAAGAACTCAACTGCAGAGTCCCATCCACTTCTATTTCTGACATCACCTTAACGGCTAAGCTTGCGCAGACAATGTGCAAGCAACTCAGTTTGTGGCATGCCTAGTTTGGTACGGAAAATTGCAGCCTTGGCAGAACATCTGTGCGAAACAAGAGATGAGCTCCAATTTCGATTAAGGTTCCGCTTTGATGAGCACAGCGGAACTCATGAAACAGCCTATTGTTTCAACTTTGGCAATGGGACGAATCCACCCGAGGCAGTGTCGCCTTAAGTGGCCATGTCCCCGTGTTCAATCGACAGGCGAACTGGTAGGCTAGCAAGAAAAAGCATTTTGTACAACCGCAATATTGCAGGTAGCGGGTCATTTGAGCACTTTAGAACCAATCTCGGATTTATGGTATGCCCATGGTAAGTAAGCACTGCCAGCCCCTACTTAAGCATGACAATCCATGCGTAACTTACCATTTATTAACAAAACTGAGAATTTTACCTTTCTGATCCCATGAAATTGAATGATTCCTTCTAGATCCTAATATGGCCATCTTCTGCGGGCAGCTTTCTAAACAACTCACGACTTGTAGTTTACCTTTCGCATAAGCATGTCCTTCCAAAAGAGACAGGCGGTGTTTTGGAATGAATGGTGCTGCTAATCTTGACCTTTCATGCTCGACATGATATTTCGGTATCGCTTGCTCGATTCCCTGTGGGACGATAGCATGTGCGCATTCATGGGATGCGACGAGGGAAGCGAAACCCAGTAGGGTGGGGGTCCTGTTCGACAGGGTGCATTATGAGCACCGACGTGCGATTTGACTGCATAGTTTGCGGCTCTGCATTTGATAATAGAATGCAATTAGTCCTCAGAATTTAAGATGCTTGATTCCAACTACCATTTTGGTAGAATTACTGCAAAGGTTCTCTTATCAACAGGACAGAGAAGACGTAGAGATATGGTTGGCATGTCGGATCCGTACGGGCGTAGAGAACACAGTTTGATTTCGTCTGCAGGAGGAAACTCGATCTGTCAATGGGAACCTTGCATACCGCGCAGGATGCACTACCCATGAATTACTTAAAGGACGTACAGACGTCGCAATGTCACAAGTAGGCCCTGCTGAGCTGAGTGCTTCCCTTTGCATTGTCGGTCAAGTTCGGCACGATAACTGCATTGAGCGAAGCCTTCTGGTCTAGGGACCAATGCCAACAGCTCTATTTCCTCATTAATTGATGCGGTAGGCAAAGTTAAAGAAATTAGCGACTCAACTCGAGGCATGCCTCAGCCTGTTTGGGTGACATTCGCATAGAAAAGTTGAGTCCACTTCTAAAAAAACCACCCACCTCTTAAGGATGAACAAAAAAACAGAAAAAAGTGTAAATCAAACAATGCATAAATGAAGTGCAAATATTAAGATGGAAGGCCGCATCGGTGATGGG
>JAJOLY010000066.1:0-29550 GCA_023968675.1 Taenia pisiformis | reverse complement strand
TCGAACCACCAACCTTTCGGTTAACAGCCGAACGCGCTAACCGATTGCGCCACGAAGGCCGACACACTACCATCACAACATACTCCACACCACATCGCATTATACCACGCGACACAGCAACACATCGCTGCCCACTTCTATCCATCTCCTCCTCCCTCCTCCTCCTCCTCCTCCTCCCACTCCTCCACTTGCCTCCACGCCCTACAGCAGCAGCAAAACTCTCACGCGCACCACTATCCACGCCATGCCCAATTTCCAACGCTTGGACATGCACATGTCCAGTGCAGGCTAATGCATATGACTCGTGTGGGTGATGGCGAGACGCAGGCGTCTGTGCCCCTCTTTCTCATGTCGACGTCACTGCACCAACGCCGGCGGTGGCGTCAAGGGCGGCGGCATCGTCGGCGACAGTGAAGTTAGCAAGCATTGTAGGTAGAGGTGCACGGCAGCAGCAAGACTAAGTGTAAAGACAATGAGAAGCAGCCAAGGCCAGTGGGCCTGCATTTCCATGTGCTCGCGATGCACCCACCATGCAGGTGGAGCAGGTGGAGTGCGCATGATTATGCGCACAAGTAGCAGAGCAGCCAGTTGTCAGCTACTTGGCGAGGCAGAGGCGAAAAGGGCAAAGCTTGGCAGCGGTGGGATTCGAACCCACGCCCTTTCGGACCGGTGCCTTAAACCGGCGCCTTAGACCGCTCGGCCACGCTACCAACGTGATTACGTCTCTCCGCACGCCACCACCCCCCCTTCCACCCGCTAGCAACACCATTCGCACAACCCTCTACTGGCGCCACAAACCCACCTCCAACCCACCTCTACCACTTGCACCACATGCAACGCATGCACCACAAGCCGCTGCTCAATGCCACTGGCAAACACACCAGTGGCAGCAGACCACTAGGTGGGCTGCAGCATGTCACTGTACGCCACGCGAGATGTGCGGCTAAATGTGCGCTCGCCCTCGGGTGGGCTCGAACCACCAACCTTTCGGTTAACAGCCGAACGCGCTAACCGATTGCGCCACGAAGGCCGACACACTACCATCACAACATACTCCACACCACATCGCATTATACCACGCGACACAGCAACACATCGCTGCCCACTTCTATCCACTCGCCTCCTCCTCCTCCTCCTCCTCCTCCTCCTCCTCCCACTCCTCCACTTGCCTCCACGCCCTACAGCAGCAGCAAAACTCTCACGCGCACCACTATCCACGCCATGCCCAATTTCCAACGCTTGGACATGCACATGTCCAGTGCAGGCTAATGCATATGACTCGTGTGGGTGATGGCGAGACGCAGGCGTCTGTGCCCCTCTTTCTCATGTCGACGTCAACTGCACCAACGCCGGCGGTGGCGTCAAGGGCGGCGGCATCGTCGGCGACAGTGAAGTTAGCAAGCATTGTAGGTAGAGGTGCACGGCAGCAAGACTAAGTGTAAAGACAATGAGAAGCAGCCAAAGGCCAGTGGGCCTGCATTTCCATGTGCTCGCGATGCACCCACCATGCAGGTGGAGCAGGTGGAGTGCGCATGATTATGCGCACAAGTAGCAGAGCAGCCAGTTGTCAGCTACTTGGCGAGCAGGCAGGCAGAGGCGAAAAGGGCAAAGCTTGGCAGCGGTGGGATTCGAACCCACGCCCTTTCGGACCGGTGCCTTAAACCGGCGCCTTAGACCGCTCGGCCACGCTACCAACGTGATTACGTCTCTCCGCACGCCACCACCCCCCTTCCACCCGCTAGCAACACCATTCGCACAACCCTCTACTGGCGCCACAACCCACCTCCAACCCACCTCTACCACTTGCACCACATGCAACGCATGCACCACAAGCCGCTGCTCAATGCCACTGGCAAACACACCAGTGGCAGCAGACCACTAGGTGGGCTGCAGCATGTCACTGTACGCCACGCGAGATGTGCGGCTAAATGTGCGCTCGCCCTCGGGTGGGCTCGAACCACCAACCTTTCGGTTAACAGCCGAACGCGCTAACCGATTGCGCCACGAAGGCCGACACACTACCATCACAACATACTCCACACCACATCGCATTATACCACGCGACACAGCAACACATCGCTGCCCACTTCTATCCACTCGCCTCCTCCTCCTCCTCCTCCTCCTCCTCCTCCTCCTCCCACTCCTCCACTTGCCTCCACGCCCTACAGCAGCAGCAAAACTCTCACGCGCACCACTATCCACGCCATGCCCAATTTCCAACGCTTGGACATGCACATGTCCAGTGCAGGCTAATGCATATGACTCGTGTGGGTGATGGCGAGACGCAGGCGTCTGTGCCCCTCTTTCTCATGTCGACGTCAACTGCACCAACGCCGGCGGTGGCGTCAAGGGCGGCGGCATCGTCGGCGACAGTGAAGTTAGCAAGCATTGTAGGTAGAGGTGCACGGCAGCAAGACTAAGTGTAAAGACAATGAGAAGCAGCCGAAGGCCAGTGGGCCTGCATTTCCATGTGCTCGCGATGCACCCACCATGCAGGTGGAGCAGGTGGAGTGCGCATGATTATGCGCACAAGTAGCAGAGCAGCCAGTTGTCAGCTACTTGGCGAGGCAGAGGCAGCAGGCGAAAAGGGCAAAGCTTGGCAGCGGTGGGATTCGAACCCACGCCCTTTCGGACCGGTGCCTTAAACCGGCGCCTTAGACCGCTCGGCCACGCTACCAACGTGATTACGTCTCTCCGCACGCCACCACCCCCCTTCCACCCGCTAGCAACACCATTCGCACAACCCTCTACTGGCGCCACAACCCACCTCCAACCCACCTCTACCACTTGCACCACATGCAACGCATGCACCACAAGCCGCTGCTCAATGCCACTGGCAAACACACCAGTGGCAGCAGACCACTAGGTGGGCTGCAGCATGTCACTGTACGCCACGCGAGATGTGCGGCTAAATGTGCGCTCGCCCTCGGGTGGGCTCGAACCACCAACCTTTCGGTTAACAGCCGAACGCGCTAACCGATTGCGCCACGAAGGCCGACACACTACCATCACAACATACTCCACACCACATCGCATTATACCACGCGACACAGCAACACATCGCTGCCCACTTCTATCCACTCGCCTCCTCCTCCTCCTCCTCCTCTCCTCCTCCTCCCACTCCTCCACTTGCCTCCACGCCCTACAGCAGCAGCAAAACTCTCACGCGCACCACTATCCACGCCATGCCCAATTTCCAACGCTTGGACATGCACATGTCCAGTGCAGGCTAATGCATATGACTCGTGTGGGTGATGGCGAGACGCAGGCGTCTGTGCCCCTCTTTCTCATGTCGACGTCAACTGCACCAACGCCGGCGGTGGCGTCAAGGGCGGCGGCATCGTCGGCGACAGTGAAGTTAGCAAGCATTGTAGGTAGAGGTGCACGGCAGCAAGACTAAGTGTAAAGACAATGAGAAGCAGCCAAAGGCCAGTGGGCCTGCATTTCCATGTGCTCGCGATGCACCCACCATGCAGGTGGAGCAGGTGGAGTGCGCATGATTATGCGCACAAGTAGCAGAGCAGCCAGTTGTCAGCTACTTGGCGAGGCAGAGGCAGGCAGAGGCGAAAAGGGCAAAGCTTGGCAGCGGTGGGATTCGAACCCACGCCCTTTCGGACCGGTGCCTTAAACCGGCGCCTTAGACCGCTCGGCCACGCTACCAACGTGATTACGTCTCTCCGCACGCCACCACCCCCCTTCCACCCGCTAGCAACACCATTCGCACAACCCTCTACTGGCGCCACAACCCACCTCCAACCCACCTCTACCACTTGCACCACATGCAACGCATGCACCACAAGCCGCTGCTCAATGCCACTGGCAAACACACCAGTGGCAGCAGACCACTAGGTGGGCTGCAGCATGTCACTGTACGCCACGCGAGATGTGCGGCTAAATGTGCGCTCGCCCTCGGGTGGGCTCGAACCACCAACCTTTCGGTTAACAGCCGAACGCGCTAACCGATTGCGCCACGAAGGCCGACACACTACCATCACAACATACTCCACACCACATCGCATTATACCACGCGACACAGCAACACATCGCTGCCCACTTCTATCCACTCGCCTCCTCCTCCTCCTCCTCCTCCTCCTCCTCCTCCTCCCACTCCTCCACTTGCCTCCACGCCCTACAGCAGCAGCAAAACTCTCACGCGCACCACTATCCACGCCATGCCCAATTTCCAACGCTTGGACATGCACATGTCCAGTGCAGGCTAATGCATATGACTCGTGTGGGTGATGGCGAGACGCAGGCGTCTGTGCCCCTCTTTCTCATGTCGACGTCAACTGCACCAACGCCGGCGGTGGCGTCAAGGGCGGCGGCATCGTCGGCGACAGTGAAGTTAGCAAGCATTGTAGGTAGAGGTGCACGGCAGCAAGACTAAGTGTAAAGACAATGAGAAGCAGCCAAGGCCAGTGGGCCTGCATTTCCATGTGCTCGCGATGCACCCACCATGCAGGTGGAGCAGGTGGAGTGCGCATGATTATGCGCACAAGTAGCAGAGCAGCCAGTTGTCAGCTACTTGGCGAGGCAGAGGCAGGCAGAGGCGAAAAGGGCAAAGCTTGGCAGCGGTGGGATTCGAACCCACGCCCTTTCGGACCGGTGCCTTAAACCGGCGCCTTAGACCGCTCGGCCACGCTACCAACGTGATTACGTCTCTCCGCACGCCACCACCCCCCTTCCACCCGCTAGCAACACCATTCGCACAACCCTCTACTGGCGCCACAACCCACCTCCAACCCACCTCTACCACTTGCACCACATGCAACGCATGCACCACAAGCCGCTGCTCAATGCCACTGGCAAACACACCAGTGGCAGCAGACCACTAGGTGGGCTGCAGCATGTCACTGTACGCCACGCGAGATGTGCGGCTAAATGTGCGCTCGCCCTCGGGTGGGCTCGAACCACCAACCTTTCGGTTAACAGCCGAACGCGCTAACCGATTGCGCCACGAAGGCCGACACACTACCATCACAACATACTCCACACCACATCGCATTATACCACGCGACACAGCAACACATCGCTGCCCACTTCTATCCACTCGCCTCCTCCTCCTCCTCCTCCTCCTCCTCCTCCTCCTCCCACTCCTCCACTTGCCTCCACGCCCTACAGCAGCAGCAAAACTCTCACGCGCACCACTATCCACGCCATGCCCAATTTCCAACGCTTGGACATGCACATGTCCAGTGCAGGCTAATGCATATGACTCGTGTGGGTGATGGCGAGACGCAGGCGTCTGTGCCCCTCTTTCTCATGTCGACGTCAACTGCACCAACGCCGGCGGTGGCGTCAAGGGCGGCGGCATCGTCGGCGACAGTGAAGTTAGCAAGCATTGTAGGTAGAGGTGCACGGCAGCAAGACTAAGTGTAAAGACAATGAGAAGCAGCCAAAGGCCAGTGGGCCTGCATTTCCATGTGCTCGCGATGCACCCACCATGCAGGTGGAGCAGGTGGAGTGCGCATGATTATGCGCACAAGTAGCAGAGCAGCCAGTTGTCAGCTACTTGGCGAGGCAGAGGCAGGCAGAGGCGAAAAGGGCAAAGCTTGGCAGCGGTGGGATTCGAACCCACGCCCTTTCGGACCGGTGCCTTAAACCGGCGCCTTAGACCGCTCGGCCACGCTACCAACGTGATTACGTCTCTCCGCACGCCACCACCCCCCTTCCACCCGCTAGCAACACCATTCGCACAACCCTCTACTGGCGCCACAACCCACCTCCAACCCACCTCTACCACTTGCACCACATGCAACGCATGCACCACAAGCCGCTGCTCAATGCCACTGGCAAACACACCAGTGGCAGCAGACCACTAGGTGGGCTGCAGCATGTCACTGTACGCCACGCGAGATGTGCGGCTAAATGTGCGCTCGCCCTCGGGTGGGCTCGAACCACCAACCTTTCGGTTAACAGCCGAACGCGCTAACCGATTGCGCCACGAAGGCCGACACACTACCATCACAACATACTCCACACCACATCGCATTATACCACGCGACACAGCAACACATCGCTGCCCACTTCTATCCACTCGCCTCCTCCTCCTCCTCCTCCTCCTCCTCCTCCTCCTCCCACTCCTCCACTTGCCTCCACGCCCTACAGCAGCAGCAAAACTCTCACGCGCACCACTATCCACGCCATGCCCAATTTCCAACGCTTGGACATGCACATGTCCAGTGCAGGCTAATGCATATGACTCGTGTGGGTGATGGCGAGACGCAGGCGTCTGTGCCCCTCTTTCTCATGTCGACGTCAACTGCACCAACGCCGGCGGTGGCGTCAAGGGCGGCGGCATCGTCGGCGACAGTGAAGTTAGCAAGCATTGTAGGTAGAGGTGCACGGCAGCAAGACTAAGTGTAAAGACAATGAGAAGCAGCCAAAGGCCAGTGGGCCTGCATTTCCATGTGCTCGCGATGCACCCACCATGCAGGTGGAGCAGGTGGAGTGCGCATGATTATGCGCACAAGTAGCAGAGCAGCCAGTTGTCAGCTACTTGGCGAGGCAGAGGCAGGCAGAGGCGAAAAGGGCAAAGCTTGGCAGCGGTGGGATTCGAACCCACGCCCTTTCGGACCGGTGCCTTAAACCGGCGCCTTAGACCGCTCGGCCACGCTACCAACGTGATTACGTCTCTCCGCACGCCACCACCCCCCTTCCACCCGCTAGCAACACCATTCGCACAACCCTCTACTGGCGCCACAACCCACCTCCAACCCACCTCTACCACTTGCACCACATGCAACGCATGCACCACAAGCCGCTGCTCAATGCCACTGGCAAACACACCAGTGGCAGCAGACCACTAGGTGGGCTGCAGCATGTCACTGTACGCCACGCGAGATGTGCGGCTAAATGTGCGCTCGCCCTCGGGTGGGCTCGAACCACCAACCTTTCGGTTAACAGCCGAACGCGCTAACCGATTGCGCCACGAAGGCCGACACACTACCATCACAACATACTCCACACCACATCGCATTATACCACGCGACACAGCAACACATCGCTGCCCACTTCTATCCACTCGCCTCCTCCTCCTCCTCCTCCTCCTCCTCCTCCTCCTCCCACTCCTCCACTTGCCTCCACGCCCTACAGCAGCAGCAAAACTCTCACGCGCACCACTATCCACGCCATGCCCAATTTCCAACGCTTGGACATGCACATGTCCAGTGCAGGCTAATGCATATGACTCGTGTGGGTGATGGCGAGACGCAGGCGTCTGTGCCCCTCTTTCTCATGTCGACGTCAACTGCACCAACGCCGGCGGTGGCGTCAAGGGCGGCGGCATCGTCGGCGACAGTGAAGTTAGCAAGCATTGTAGGTAGAGGTGCACGGCAGCAAGACTAAGTGTAAAGACAATGAGAAGCAGCCGAAGGCCAGTGGGCCTGCATTTCCATGTGCTCGCGATGCACCCACCATGCAGGTGGAGCAGGTGGAGTGCGCATGATTATGCGCACAAGTAGCAGAGCAGCCAGTTGTCAGCTACTTGGCGAGGCAGAGGCAGGCAGAGGCGAAAAGGGCAAAGCTTGGCAGCGGTGGGATTCGAACCCACGCCCTTTCGGACCGGTGCCTTAAACCGGCGCCTTAGACCGCTCGGCCACGCTACCAACGTGATTACGTCTCTCCGCACGCCACCACCCCCCTTCCACCCGCTAGCAACACCATTCGCACAACCCTCTACTGGCGCCACAACCCACCTCCAACCCACCTCTACCACTTGCACCACATGCAACGCATGCACCACAAGCCGCTGCTCAATGCCACTGGCAAACACACCAGTGGCAGCAGACCACTAGGTGGGCTGCAGCATGTCACTGTACGCCACGCGAGATGTGCGGCTAAATGTGCGCTCGCCCTCGGGTGGGCTCGAACCACCAACCTTTCGGTTAACAGCCGAACGCGCTAACCGATTGCGCCACGAAGGCCGACACACTACCATCACAACATACTCCACACCACATCGCATTATACCACGCGACACAGCAACACATCGCTGCCCACTTCTATCCACTCGCCTCCTCCTCCTCCTCCTCCTCCTCCTCCTCCTCCCACTCCTCCACTTGCCTCCACGCCCTACAGCAGCAGCAAAACTCTCACGCGCACCACTATCCACGCCATGCCCAATTTCCAACGCTTGGACATGCACATGTCCAGTGCAGGCTAATGCATATGACTCGTGTGGGTGATGGCGAGACGCAGGCGTCTGTGCCCCTCTTTCTCATGTCGACGTCAACTGCACCAACGCCGGCGGTGGCGTCAAGGGCGGCGGCATCGTCGGCGACAGTGAAGTTAGCAAGCATTGTAGGTAGAGGTGCACGGCAGCAAGACTAAGTGTAAAGACAATGAGAAGCAGCCGAAGGCCAGTGGGCCTGCATTTCCATGTGCTCGCGATGCACCCACCATGCAGGTGGAGCAGGTGGAGTGCGCATGATTATGCGCACAAGTAGCAGAGCAGCCAGTTGTCAGCTACTTGGCGAGGCAGAGGCAGGCAGAGGCGAAAAGGGCAAAGCTTGGCAGCGGTGGGATTCGAACCCACGCCCTTTCGGACCGGTGCCTTAAACCGGCGCCTTAGACCGCTCGGCCACGCTACCAACGTGATTACGTCTCTCCGCACGCCACCACCCCCCTTCCACCCGCTAGCAACACCATTCGCACAACCCTCTACTGGCGCCACAACCCACCTCCAACCCACCTCTACCACTTGCACCACATGCAACGCATGCACCACAAGCCGCTGCTCAATGCCACTGGCAAACACACCAGTGGCAGCAGACCACTAGGTGGGCTGCAGCATGTCACTGTACGCCACGCGAGATGTGCGGCTAAATGTGCGCTCGCCCTCGGGTGGGCTCGAACCACCAACCTTTCGGTTAACAGCCGAACGCGCTAACCGATTGCGCCACGAAGGCCGACACACTACCATCACAACATACTCCACACCACATCGCATTATACCACGCGACACAGCAACACATCGCTGCCCACTTCTATCCACTCGCCTCCTCCTCCTCCTCCTCCTCCTCCTCCTCCTCCTCCCACTCCTCCACTTGCCTCCACGCCCTACAGCAGCAGCAAAACTCTCACGCGCACCACTATCCACGCCATGCCCAATTTCCAACGCTTGGACATGCACATGTCCAGTGCAGGCTAATGCATATGACTCGTGTGGGTGATGGCGAGACGCAGGCGTCTGTGCCCCTCTTTCTCATGTCGACGTCAACTGCACCAACGCCGGCGGTGGCGTCAAGGGCGGCGGCATCGTCGGCGACAGTGAAGTTAGCAAGCATTGTAGGTAGAGGTGCACGGCAGCAAGACTAAGTGTAAAGACAATGAGAAGCAGCCGAAGGCCAGTGGGCCTGCATTTCCATGTGCTCGCGATGCACCCACCATGCAGGTGGAGCAGGTGGAGTGCGCATGATTATGCGCACAAGTAGCAGAGCAGCCAGTTGTCAGCTACTTGGCGAGGCAGGCAGAGGCGAAAAGGGCAAAGCTTGGCAGCGGTGGGATTCGAACCCACGCCCTTTCGGACCGGTGCCTTAAACCGGCGCCTTAGACCGCTCGGCCACGCTACCAACGTGATTACGTCTCTCCGCACGCCACCACCCCCCTTCCACCCGCTAGCAACACCATTCGCACAACCCTCTACTGGCGCCACAACCCACCTCCAACCCACCTCTACCACTTGCACCACATGCAACGCATGCACCACAAGCCGCTGCTCAATGCCACTGGCAAACACACCAGTGGCAGCAGACCACTAGGTGGGCTGCAGCATGTCACTGTACGCCACGCGAGATGTGCGGCTAAATGTGCGCTCGCCCTCGGGTGGGCTCGAACCACCAACCTTTCGGTTAACAGCCGAACGCGCTAACCGATTGCGCCACGAAGGCCGACACACTACCATCACAACATACTCCACACCACATCGCATTATACCACGCGACACAGCAACACATCGCTGCCCACTTCTATCCACTCGCCTCCTCCTCCTCCTCCTCCTCCTCCTCCTCCCACTCCTCCACTTGCCTCCACGCCCTACAGCAGCAGCAAAACTCTCACGCGCACCACTATCCACGCCATGCCCAATTTCCAACGCTTGGACATGCACATGTCCAGTGCAGGCTAATGCATATGACTCGTGTGGGTGATGGCGAGACGCAGGCGTCTGTGCCCCTCTTTCTCATGTCGACGTCAACTGCACCAACGCCGGCGGTGGCGTCAAGGGCGGCGGCATCGTCGGCGACAGTGAAGTTAGCAAGCATTGTAGGTAGAGGTGCACGGCAGCAAGACTAAGTGTAAAGACAATGAGAAGCAGCCGAAGGCCAGTGGGCCTGCATTTCCATGTGCTCGCGATGCACCCACCATGCAGGTGGAGCAGGTGGAGTGCGCATGATTATGCGCACAAGTAGCAGAGCAGCCAGTTGTCAGCTACTTGGCGAGGCAGAGGCAGGCAGAGGCGAAAAGGGCAAAGCTTGGCAGCGGTGGGATTCGAACCCACGCCCTTTCGGACCGGTGCCTTAAACCGGCGCCTTAGACCGCTCGGCCACGCTACCAACGTGATTACGTCTCTCCGCACGCCACCACCCCCCTTCCACCCGCTAGCAACACCATTCGCACAACCCTCTACTGGCGCCACAACCCACCTCCAACCCACCTCTACCACTTGCACCACATGCAACGCATGCACCACAAGCCGCTGCTCAATGCCACTGGCAAACACACCAGTGGCAGCAGACCACTAGGTGGGCTGCAGCATGTCACTGTACGCCACGCGAGATGTGCGGCTAAATGTGCGCTCGCCCTCGGGTGGGCTCGAACCACCAACCTTTCGGTTAACAGCCGAACGCGCTAACCGATTGCGCCACGAAGGCCGACACACTACCATCACAACATACTCCACACCACATCGCATTATACCACGCGACACAGCAACACATCGCTGCCCACTTCTATCCACTCGCCTCCTCCTCCTCCTCCTCCTCCTCCTCCTCCTCCTCCCACTCCTCCACTTGCCTCCACGCCCTACAGCAGCAGCAAAACTCTCACGCGCACCACTATCCACGCCATGCCCAATTTCCAACGCTTGGACATGCACATGTCCAGTGCAGGCTAATGCATATGACTCGTGTGGGTGATGGCGAGACGCAGGCGTCTGTGCCCCTCTTTCTCATGTCGACGTCAACTGCACCAACGCCGGCGGTGGCGTCAAGGGCGGCGGCATCGTCGGCGACAGTGAAGTTAGCAAGCATTGTAGGTAGAGGTGCACGGCAGCAAGACTAAGTGTAAAGACAATGAGAAGCAGCCGAAGGCCAGTGGGCCTGCATTTCCATGTGCTCGCGATGCACCCACCATGCAGGTGGAGCAGGTGGAGTGCGCATGATTATGCGCACAAGTAGCAGAGCAGCCAGTTGTCAGCTACTTGGCGAGGCAGAGGCAGGCAGAGGCGAAAAGGGCAAAGCTTGGCAGCGGTGGGATTCGAACCCACGCCCTTTCGGACCGGTGCCTTAAACCGGCGCCTTAGACCGCTCGGCCACGCTACCAACGTGATTACGTCTCTCCGCACGCCACCACCCCCCTTCCACCCGCTAGCAACACCATTCGCACAACCCTCTACTGGCGCCACAACCCACCTCCAACCCACCTCTACCACTTGCACCACATGCAACGCATGCACCACAAGCCGCTGCTCAATGCCACTGGCAAACACACCAGTGGCAGCAGACCACTAGGTGGGCTGCAGCATGTCACTGTACGCCACGCGAGATGTGCGGCTAAATGTGCGCTCGCCCTCGGGTGGGCTCGAACCACCAACCTTTCGGTTAACAGCCGAACGCGCTAACCGATTGCGCCACGAAGGCCGACACACTACCATCACAACATACTCCACACCACATCGCATTATACCACGCGACACAGCAACACATCGCTGCCCACTTCTATCCACTCGCCTCCTCCTCCTCCTCCTCCTCCTCCTCCTCCTCCTCCCACTCCTCCACTTGCCTCCACGCCCTACAGCAGCAGCAAAACTCTCACGCGCACCACTATCCACGCCATGCCCAATTTCCAACGCTTGGACATGCACATGTCCAGTGCAGGCTAATGCATATGACTCGTGTGGGTGATGGCGAGACGCAGGCGTCTGTGCCCCTCTTTCTCATGTCGACGTCAACTGCACCAACGCCGGCGGTGGCGTCAAGGGCGGCGGCATCGTCGGCGACAGTGAAGTTAGCAAGCATTGTAGGTAGAGGTGCACGGCAGCAAGACTAAGTGTAAAGACAATGAGAAGCAGCCGAAGGCCAGTGGGCCTGCATTTCCATGTGCTCGCGATGCACCCACCATGCAGGTGGAGCAGGTGGAGTGCGCATGATTATGCGCACAAGTAGCAGAGCAGCCAGTTGTCAGCTACTTGGCGAGGCAGAGGCAGGCAGAGGCGAAAAGGGCAAAGCTTGGCAGCGGTGGGATTCGAACCCACGCCCTTTCGGACCGGTGCCTTAAACCGGCGCCTTAGACCGCTCGGCCACGCTACCAACGTGATTACGTCTCTCCGCACGCCACCACCCCCCTTCCACCCGCTAGCAACACCATTCGCACAACCCTCTACTGGCGCCACAACCCACCTCCAACCCACCTCTACCACTTGCACCACATGCAACGCATGCACCACAAGCCGCTGCTCAATGCCACTGGCAAACACACCAGTGGCAGCAGACCACTAGGTGGGCTGCAGCATGTCACTGTACGCCACGCGAGATGTGCGGCTAAATGTGCGCTCGCCCTCGGGTGGGCTCGAACCACCAACCTTTCGGTTAACAGCCGAACGCGCTAACCGATTGCGCCACGAAGGCCGACACACTACCATCACAACATACTCCACACCACATCGCATTATACCACGCGACACAGCAACACATCGCTGCCCACTTCTATCCACTCGCCTCCTCCTCCTCCTCCTCCTCCTCCTCCTCCTCCCACTCCTCCACTTGCCTCCACGCCCTACAGCAGCAGCAAAACTCTCACGCGCACCACTATCCACGCCATGCCCAATTTCCAACGCTTGGACATGCACATGTCCAGTGCAGGCTAATGCATATGACTCGTGTGGGTGATGGCGAGACGCAGGCGTCTGTGCCCCTCTTTCTCATGTCGACGTCAACTGCACCAACGCCGGCGGTGGCGTCAAGGGCGGCGGCATCGTCGGCGACAGTGAAGTTAGCAAGCATTGTAGGTAGAGGTGCACGGCAGCAAGACTAAGTGTAAAGACAATGAGAAGCAGCCGAAGGCCAGTGGGCCTGCATTTCCATGTGCTCGCGATGCACCCACCATGCAGGTGGAGCAGGTGGAGTGCGCATGATTATGCGCACAAGTAGCAGAGCAGCCAGTTGTCAGCTACTTGGCGAGGCAGAGGCAGGCAGAGGCGAAAAGGGCAAAGCTTGGCAGCGGTGGGATTCGAACCCACGCCCTTTCGGACCGGTGCCTTAAACCGGCGCCTTAGACCGCTCGGCCACGCTACCAACGTGATTACGTCTCTCCGCACGCCACCACCCCCCTTCCACCCGCTAGCAACACCATTCGCACAACCCTCTACTGGCGCCACAACCCACCTCCAACCCACCTCTACCACTTGCACCACATGCAACGCATGCACCACAAGCCGCTGCTCAATGCCACTGGCAAACACACCAGTGGCAGCAGACCACTAGGTGGGCTGCAGCATGTCACTGTACGCCACGCGAGATGTGCGGCTAAATGTGCGCTCGCCCTCGGGTGGGCTCGAACCACCAACCTTTCGGTTAACAGCCGAACGCGCTAACCGATTGCGCCACGAAGGCCGACACACTACCATCACAACATACTCCACACCACATCGCATTATACCACGCGACACAGCAACACATCGCTGCCCACTTCTATCCACTCGCCTCCTCCTCCTCCTCCTCCTCCTCCTCCTCCTCCTCCTCCCACTCCTCCACTTGCCTCCACGCCCTACAGCAGCAGCAAAACTCTCACGCGCACCACTATCCACGCCATGCCCAATTTCCAACGCTTGGACATGCACATGTCCAGTGCAGGCTAATGCATATGACTCGTGTGGGTGATGGCGAGACGCAGGCGTCTGTGCCCCTCTTTCTCATGTCGACGTCAACTGCACCAACGCCGGCGGTGGCGTCAAGGGCGGCGGCATCGTCGGCGACAGTGAAGTTAGCAAGCATTGTAGGTAGAGGTGCACGGCAGCAAGACTAAGTGTAAAGACAATGAGAAGCAGCCGAAGGCCAGTGGGCCTGCATTTCCATGTGCTCGCGATGCACCCACCATGCAGGTGGAGCAGGTGGAGTGCGCATGATTATGCGCACAAGTAGCAGAGCAGCCAGTTGTCAGCTACTTGGCGAGGCAGAGGCAGGCAGAGGCGAAAAGGGCAAAGCTTGGCAGCGGTGGGATTCGAACCCACGCCCTTTCGGACCGGTGCCTTAAACCGGCGCCTTAGACCGCTCGGCCACGCTACCAACGTGATTACGTCTCTCCGCACGCCACCACCCCCCTTCCACCCGCTAGCAACACCATTCGCACAACCCTCTACTGGCGCCACAACCCACCTCCAACCCACCTCTACCACTTGCACCACATGCAACGCATGCACCACAAGCCGCTGCTCAATGCCACTGGCAAACACACCAGTGGCAGCAGACCACTAGGTGGGCTGCAGCATGTCACTGTACGCCACGCGAGATGTGCGGCTAAATGTGCGCTCGCCCTCGGGTGGGCTCGAACCACCAACCTTTCGGTTAACAGCCGAACGCGCTAACCGATTGCGCCACGAAGGCCGACACACTACCATCACAACATACTCCACACCACATCGCATTATACCACGCGACACAGCAACACATCGCTGCCCACTTCTATCCACTCGCCTCCTCCTCCTCCTCCTCCTCCTCCTCCTCCTCCTCCCACTCCTCCACTTGCCTCCACGCCCTACAGCAGCAGCAAAACTCTCACGCGCACCACTATCCACGCCATGCCCAATTTCCAA
This sequence comes from Taenia pisiformis, assembly GCA_023968675.1. NCBI lineage: Eukaryota > Metazoa > Platyhelminthes > Cestoda > Cyclophyllidea > Taeniidae > Taenia > Taenia pisiformis. The sequence goes on along the minus strand of JAJOLY010000066.1, from coordinate 14,522 downwards.
CGCTTGGACATGCACATGTCCAGTGCAGGCTAATGCATATGACTCGTGTGGGTGATGGCGAGACGCAGGCGTCTGTGCCCCTCTTTCTCATGTCGACGTCAACTGCACCAACGCCGGCGGTGGCGTCAAGGGCGGCGGCATCGTCGGCGACAGTGAAGTTAGCAAGCATTGTAGGTAGAGGTGCACGGCAGCAAGACTAAGTGTAAAGACAATGAGAAGCAGCCGAAGGCCAGTGGGCCTGCATTTCCATGTGCTCGCGATGCACCCACCATGCAGGTGGAGCAGGTGGAGTGCGCATGATTATGCGCACAAGTAGCAGAGCAGCCAGTTGTCAGCTACTTGGCGAGGCAGAGGCAGAGGCGAAAAGGGCAAAGCTTGGCAGCGGTGGGATTCGAACCCACGCCCTTTCGGACCGGTGCCTTAAACCGGCGCCTTAGACCGCTCGGCCACGCTACCAACGTGATTACGTCTCTCCGCACGCCACCACCCCCCTTCCACCCGCTAGCAACACCATTCGCACAACCCTCTACTGGCGCCACAACCCACCTCCAACCCACCTCTACCACTTGCACCACATGCAACGCATGCACCACAAGCCGCTGCTCAATGCCACTGGCAAACACACCAGTGGCAGCAGACCACTAGGTGGGCTGCAGCATGTCACTGTACGCCACGCGAGATGTGCGGCTAAATGTGCGCTCGCCCTCGGGTGGGCTCGAACCACCAACCTTTCGGTTAACAGCCGAACGCGCTAACCGATTGCGCCACGAAGGCCGACACACTACCATCACAACATACTCCACACCACATCGCATTATACCACGCGACACAGCAACACATCGCTGCCCACTTCTATCCACTCGCCTCCTCCTCCTCCTCCTCCTCCTCCTCCTCCTCCCACTCCTCCACTTGCCTCCACGCCCTACAGCAGCAGCAAAACTCTCACGCGCACCACTATCCACGCCATGCCCAATTTCCAACGCTTGGACATGCACATGTCCAGTGCAGGCTAATGCATATGACTCGTGTGGGTGATGGCGAGACGCAGGCGTCTGTGCCCCTCTTTCTCATGTCGACGTCAACTGCACCAACGCCGGCGGTGGCGTCAAGGGCGGCGGCATCGTCGGCGACAGTGAAGTTAGCAAGCATTGTAGGTAGAGGTGCACGGCAGCAAGACTAAGTGTAAAGACAATGAGAAGCAGCCGAAGGCCAGTGGGCCTGCATTTCCATGTGCTCGCGATGCACCCACCATGCAGGTGGAGCAGGTGGAGTGCGCATGATTATGCGCACAAGTAGCAGAGCAGCCAGTTGTCAGCTACTTGGCGAGGCAGAGGCAGGCAGAGGCGAAAAGGGCAAAGCTTGGCAGCGGTGGGATTCGAACCCACGCCCTTTCGGACCGGTGCCTTAAACCGGCGCCTTAGACCGCTCGGCCACGCTACCAACGTGATTACGTCTCTCCGCACGCCACCACCCCCCTTCCACCCGCTAGCAACACCATTCGCACAACCCTCTACTGGCGCCACAACCCACCTCCAACCCACCTCTACCACTTGCACCACATGCAACGCATGCACCACAAGCCGCTGCTCAATGCCACTGGCAAACACACCAGTGGCAGCAGACCACTAGGTGGGCTGCAGCATGTCACTGTACGCCACGCGAGATGTGCGGCTAAATGTGCGCTCGCCCTCGGGTGGGCTCGAACCACCAACCTTTCGGTTAACAGCCGAACGCGCTAACCGATTGCGCCACGAAGGCCGACACACTACCATCACAACATACTCCACACCACATCGCATTATACCACGCGACACAGCAACACATCGCTGCCCACTTCTATCCACTCGCCTCCTCCTCCTCCTCCTCCTCCTCCTCCTCCTCCTCCCACTCCTCCACTTGCCTCCACGCCCTACAGCAGCAGCAAAACTCTCACGCGCACCACTATCCACGCCATGCCCAATTTCCAACGCTTGGACATGCACATGTCCAGTGCAGGCTAATGCATATGACTCGTGTGGGTGATGGCGAGACGCAGGCGTCTGTGCCCCTCTTTCTCATGTCGACGTCAACTGCACCAACGCCGGCGGTGGCGTCAAGGGCGGCGGCATCGTCGGCGACAGTGAAGTTAGCAAGCATTGTAGGTAGAGGTGCACGGCAGCAAGACTAAGTGTAAAGACAATGAGAAGCAGCCGAAGGCCAGTGGGCCTGCATTTCCATGTGCTCGCGATGCACCCACCATGCAGGTGGAGCAGGTGGAGTGCGCATGATTATGCGCACAAGTAGCAGAGCAGCCAGTTGTCAGCTACTTGGCGAGGCAGAGGCAGGCAGAGGCGAAAAGGGCAAAGCTTGGCAGCGGTGGGATTCGAACCCACGCCCTTTCGGACCGGTGCCTTAAACCGGCGCCTTAGACCGCTCGGCCACGCTACCAACGTGATTACGTCTCTCCGCACGCCACCACCCCCCTTCCACCCGCTAGCAACACCATTCGCACAACCCTCTACTGGCGCCACAACCCACCTCCAACCCACCTCTACCACTTGCACCACATGCAACGCATGCACCACAAGCCGCTGCTCAATGCCACTGGCAAACACACCAGTGGCAGCAGACCACTAGGTGGGCTGCAGCATGTCACTGTACGCCACGCGAGATGTGCGGCTAAATGTGCGCTCGCCCTCGGGTGGGCTCGAACCACCAACCTTTCGGTTAACAGCCGAACGCGCTAACCGATTGCGCCACGAAGGCCGACACACTACCATCACAACATACTCCACACCACATCGCATTATACCACGCGACACAGCAACACATCGCTGCCCACTTCTATCCACTCGCCTCCTCCTCCTCCTCCTCCTCCTCCTCCTCCTCCTCCCACTCCTCCACTTGCCTCCACGCCCTACAGCAGCAGCAAAACTCTCACGCGCACCACTATCCACGCCATGCCCAATTTCCAACGCTTGGACATGCACATGTCCAGTGCAGGCTAATGCATATGACTCGTGTGGGTGATGGCGAGACGCAGGCGTCTGTGCCCCTCTTTCTCATGTCGACGTCAACTGCACCAACGCCGGCGGTGGCGTCAAGGGCGGCGGCATCGTCGGCGACAGTGAAGTTAGCAAGCATTGTAGGTAGAGGTGCACGGCAGCAAGACTAAGTGTAAAGACAATGAGAAGCAGCCGAAGGCCAGTGGGCCTGCATTTCCATGTGCTCGCGATGCACCCACCATGCAGGTGGAGCAGGTGGAGTGCGCATGATTATGCGCACAAGTAGCAGAGCAGCCAGTTGTCAGCTACTTGGCGAGGCAGAGGCAGGCAGAGGCGAAAAGGGCAAAGCTTGGCAGCGGTGGGATTCGAACCCACGCCCTTTCGGACCGGTGCCTTAAACCGGCGCCTTAGACCGCTCGGCCACGCTACCAACGTGATTACGTCTCTCCGCACGCCACCACCCCCCTTCCACCCGCTAGCAACACCATTCGCACAACCCTCTACTGGCGCCACAACCCACCTCCAACCCACCTCTACCACTTGCACCACATGCAACGCATGCACCACAAGCCGCTGCTCAATGCCACTGGCAAACACACCAGTGGCAGCAGACCACTAGGTGGGCTGCAGCATGTCACTGTACGCCACGCGAGATGTGCGGCTAAATGTGCGCTCGCCCTCGGGTGGGCTCGAACCACCAACCTTTCGGTTAACAGCCGAACGCGCTAACCGATTGCGCCACGAAGGCCGACACACTACCATCACAACATACTCCACACCACATCGCATTATACCACGCGACACAGCAACACATCGCTGCCCACTTCTATCCACTCGCCTCCTCCTCCTCCTCCTCCTCCTCCTCCTCCTCCTCCCACTCCTCCACTTGCCTCCACGCCCTACAGCAGCAGCAAAACTCTCACGCGCACCACTATCCACGCCATGCCCAATTTCCAACGCTTGGACATGCACATGTCCAGTGCAGGCTAATGCATATGACTCGTGTGGGTGATGGCGAGACGCAGGCGTCTGTGCCCCTCTTTCTCATGTCGACGTCAACTGCACCAACGCCGGCGGTGGCGTCAAGGGCGGCGGCATCGTCGGCGACAGTGAAGTTAGCAAGCATTGTAGGTAGAGGTGCACGGCAGCAAGACTAAGTGTAAAGACAATGAGAAGCAGCCGAAGGCCAGTGGGCCTGCATTTCCATGTGCTCGCGATGCACCCACCATGCAGGTGGAGCAGGTGGAGTGCGCATGATTATGCGCACAAGTAGCAGAGCAGCCAGTTGTCAGCTACTTGGCGAGGCAGAGGCAGAGGCGAAAAGGGCAAAGCTTGGCAGCGGTGGGATTCGAACCCACGCCCTTTCGGACCGGTGCCTTAAACCGGCGCCTTAGACCGCTCGGCCACGCTACCAACGTGATTACGTCTCTCCGCACGCCACCACCCCCCTTCCACCCGCTAGCAACACCATTCGCACAACCCTCTACTGGCGCCACAACCCACCTCCAACCCACCTCTACCACTTGCACCACATGCAACGCATGCACCACAAGCCGCTGCTCAATGCCACTGGCAAACACACCAGTGGCAGCAGACCACTAGGTGGGCTGCAGCATGTCACTGTACGCCACGCGAGATGTGCGGCTAAATGTGCGCTCGCCCTCGGGTGGGCTCGAACCACCAACCTTTCGGTTAACAGCCGAACGCGCTAACCGATTGCGCCACGAAGGCCGACACACTACCATCACAACATACTCCACACCACATCGCATTATACCACGCGACACAGCAACACATCGCTGCCCACTTCTATCCACTCGCCTCCTCCTCCTCCTCCTCCTCCTCCTCCTCCTCCCACTCCTCCACTTGCCTCCACGCCCTACAGCAGCAGCAAAACTCTCACGCGCACCACTATCCACGCCATGCCCAATTTCCAACGCTTGGACATGCACATGTCCAGTGCAGGCTAATGCATATGACTCGTGTGGGTGATGGCGAGACGCAGGCGTCTGTGCCCCTCTTTCTCATGTCGACGTCAACTGCACCAACGCCGGCGGTGGCGTCAAGGGCGGCGGCATCGTCGGCGACAGTGAAGTTAGCAAGCATTGTAGGTAGAGGTGCACGGCAGCAAGACTAAGTGTAAAGACAATGAGAAGCAGCCGAAGGCCAGTGGGCCTGCATTTCCATGTGCTCGCGATGCACCCACCATGCAGGTGGAGCAGGTGGAGTGCGCATGATTATGCGCACAAGTAGCAGAGCAGCCAGTTGTCAGCTACTTGGCGAGGCAGAGGCAGGCAGAGGCGAAAAGGGCAAAGCTTGGCAGCGGTGGGATTCGAACCCACGCCCTTTCGGACCGGTGCCTTAAACCGGCGCCTTAGACCGCTCGGCCACGCTACCAACGTGATTACGTCTCTCCGCACGCCACCACCCCCCTTCCACCCGCTAGCAACACCATTCGCACAACCCTCTACTGGCGCCACAACCCACCTCCAACCCACCTCTACCACTTGCACCACATGCAACGCATGCACCACAAGCCGCTGCTCAATGCCACTGGCAAACACACCAGTGGCAGCAGACCACTAGGTGGGCTGCAGCATGTCACTGTACGCCACGCGAGATGTGCGGCTAAATGTGCGCTCGCCCTCGGGTGGGCTCGAACCACCAACCTTTCGGTTAACAGCCGAACGCGCTAACCGATTGCGCCACGAAGGCCGACACACTACCATCACAACATACTCCACACCACATCGCATTATACCACGCGACACAGCAACACATCGCTGCCCACTTCTATCCACTCGCCTCCTCCTCCTCCTCCTCCTCCTCCTCCTCCTCCTCCCACTCCTCCACTTGCCTCCACGCCCTACAGCAGCAGCAAAACTCTCACGCGCACCACTATCCACGCCATGCCCAATTTCCAACGCTTGGACATGCACATGTCCAGTGCAGGCTAATGCATATGACTCGTGTGGGTGATGGCGAGACGCAGGCGTCTGTGCCCCTCTTTCTCATGTCGACGTCAACTGCACCAACGCCGGCGGTGGCGTCAAGGGCGGCGGCATCGTCGGCGACAGTGAAGTTAGCAAGCATTGTAGGTAGAGGTGCACGGCAGCAAGACTAAGTGTAAAGACAATGAGAAGCAGCCGAAGGCCAGTGGGCCTGCATTTCCATGTGCTCGCGATGCACCCACCATGCAGGTGGAGCAGGTGGAGTGCGCATGATTATGCGCACAAGTAGCAGAGCAGCCAGTTGTCAGCTACTTGGCGAGGCAGAGGCAGGCAGAGGCGAAAAGGGCAAAGCTTGGCAGCGGTGGGATTCGAACCCACGCCCTTTCGGACCGGTGCCTTAAACCGGCGCCTTAGACCGCTCGGCCACGCTACCAACGTGATTACGTCTCTCCGCACGCCACCACCCCCCTTCCACCCGCTAGCAACACCATTCGCACAACCCTCTACTGGCGCCACAACCCACCTCCAACCCACCTCTACCACTTGCACCACATGCAACGCATGCACCACAAGCCGCTGCTCAATGCCACTGGCAAACACACCAGTGGCAGCAGACCACTAGGTGGGCTGCAGCATGTCACTGTACGCCACGCGAGATGTGCGGCTAAATGTGCGCTCGCCCTCGGGTGGGCTCGAACCACCAACCTTTCGGTTAACAGCCGAACGCGCTAACCGATTGCGCCACGAAGGCCGACACACTACCATCACAACATACTCCACACCACATCGCATTATACCACGCGACACAGCAACACATCGCTGCCCACTTCTATCCACTCGCCTCCTCCTCCTCCTCCTCCTCCTCCTCCTCCTCCTCCCACTCCTCCACTTGCCTCCACGCCCTACAGCAGCAGCAAAACTCTCACGCGCACCACTATCCACGCCATGCCCAATTTCCAACGCTTGGACATGCACATGTCCAGTGCAGGCTAATGCATATGACTCGTGTGGGTGATGGCGAGACGCAGGCGTCTGTGCCCCTCTTTCTCATGTCGACGTCAACTGCACCAACGCCGGCGGTGGCGTCAAGGGCGGCGGCATCGTCGGCGACAGTGAAGTTAGCAAGCATTGTAGGTAGAGGTGCACGGCAGCAAGACTAAGTGTAAAGACAATGAGAAGCAGCCGAAGGCCAGTGGGCCTGCATTTCCATGTGCTCGCGATGCACCCACCATGCAGGTGGAGCAGGTGGAGTGCGCATGATTATGCGCACAAGTAGCAGAGCAGCCAGTTGTCAGCTACTTGGCGAGGCAGAGGCAGGCAGAGGCGAAAAGGGCAAAGCTTGGCAGCGGTGGGATTCGAACCCACGCCCTTTCGGACCGGTGCCTTAAACCGGCGCCTTAGACCGCTCGGCCACGCTACCAACGTGATTACGTCTCTCCGCACGCCACCACCCCCCTTCCACCCGCTAGCAACACCATTCGCACAACCCTCTACTGGCGCCACAACCCACCTCCAACCCACCTCTACCACTTGCACCACATGCAACGCATGCACCACAAGCCGCTGCTCAATGCCACTGGCAAACACACCAGTGGCAGCAGACCACTAGGTGGGCTGCAGCATGTCACTGTACGCCACGCGAGATGTGCGGCTAAATGTGCGCTCGCCCTCGGGTGGGCTCGAACCACCAACCTTTCGGTTAACAGCCGAACGCGCTAACCGATTGCGCCACGAAGGCCGACACACTACCATCACAACATACTCCACACCACATCGCATTATACCACGCGACACAGCAACACATCGCTGCCCACTTCTATCCACTCGCCTCCTCCTCCTCCTCCTCCTCCTCCTCCTCCTCCTCCCACTCCTCCACTTGCCTCCACGCCCTACAGCAGCAGCAAAACTCTCACGCGCACCACTATCCACGCCATGCCCAATTTCCAACGCTTGGACATGCACATGTCCAGTGCAGGCTAATGCATATGACTCGTGTGGGTGATGGCGAGACGCAGGCGTCTGTGCCCCTCTTTCTCATGTCGACGTCAACTGCACCAACGCCGGCGGTGGCGTCAAGGGCGGCGGCATCGTCGGCGACAGTGAAGTTAGCAAGCATTGTAGGTAGAGGTGCACGGCAGCAAGACTAAGTGTAAAGACAATGAGAAGCAGCCGAAGGCCAGTGGGCCTGCATTTCCATGTGCTCGCGATGCACCCACCATGCAGGTGGAGCAGGTGGAGTGCGCATGATTATGCGCACAAGTAGCAGAGCAGCCAGTTGTCAGCTACTTGGCGAGGCAGAGGCAGGCAGAGGCGAAAAGGGCAAAGCTTGGCAGCGGTGGGATTCGAACCCACGCCCTTTCGGACCGGTGCCTTAAACCGGCGCCTTAGACCGCTCGGCCACGCTACCAACGTGATTACGTCTCTCCGCACGCCACCACCCCCCTTCCACCCGCTAGCAACACCATTCGCACAACCCTCTACTGGCGCCACAACCCACCTCCAACCCACCTCTACCACTTGCACCACATGCAACGCATGCACCACAAGCCGCTGCTCAATGCCACTGGCAAACACACCAGTGGCAGCAGACCACTAGGTGGGCTGCAGCATGTCACTGTACGCCACGCGAGATGTGCGGCTAAATGTGCGCTCGCCCTCGGGTGGGCTCGAACCACCAACCTTTCGGTTAACAGCCGAACGCGCTAACCGATTGCGCCACGAAGGCCGACACACTACCATCACAACATACTCCACACCACATCGCATTATACCACGCGACACAGCAACACATCGCTGCCCACTTCTATCCACTCGCCTCCTCCTCCTCCTCCTCCTCCTCCTCCTCCTCCTCCCACTCCTCCACTTGCCTCCACGCCCTACAGCAGCAGCAAAACTCTCACGCGCACCACTATCCACGCCATGCCCAATTTCCAACGCTTGGACATGCACATGTCCAGTGCAGGCTAATGCATATGACTCGTGTGGGTGATGGCGAGACGCAGGCGTCTGTGCCCCTCTTTCTCATGTCGACGTCAACTGCACCAACGCCGGCGGTGGCGTCAAGGGCGGCGGCATCGTCGGCGACAGTGAAGTTAGCAAGCATTGTAGGTAGAGGTGCACGGCAGCAAGACTAAGTGTAAAGACAATGAGAAGCAGCCGAAGGCCAGTGGGCCTGCATTTCCATGTGCTCGCGATGCACCCACCATGCAGGTGGAGCAGGTGGAGTGCGCATGATTATGCGCACAAGTAGCAGAGCAGCCAGTTGTCAGCTACTTGGCGAGGCAGAGGCAGAAAAGGGCAAAGCTTGGCAGCGGTGGGATTCGAACCCACGCCCTTTCGGACCGGTGCCTTAAACCGGCGCCTTAGACCGCTCGGCCACGCTACCAACGTGATTACGTCTCTCCGCACGCCACCACCCCCCTTCCACCCGCTAGCAACACCATTCGCACAACCCTCTACTGGCGCCACAACCCACCTCCAACCCACCTCTACCACTTGCACCACATGCAACGCATGCACCACAAGCCGCTGCTCAATGCCACTGGCAAACACACCAGTGGCAGCAGACCACTAGGTGGGCTGCAGCATGTCACTGTACGCCACGCGAGATGTGCGGCTAAATGTGCGCTCGCCCTCGGGTGGGCTCGAACCACCAACCTTTCGGTTAACAGCCGAACGCGCTAACCGATTGCGCCACGAAGGCCGACACACTACCATCACAACATACTCCACACCACATCGCATTATACCACGCGACACAGCAACACATCGCTGCCCACTTCTATCCACTCGCCTCCTCCTCCTCCTCCTCCTCCTCCTCCTCCTCCTCCCACTCCTCCACTTGCCTCCACGCCCTACAGCAGCAGCAAAACTCTCACGCGCACCACTATCCACGCCATGCCCAATTTCCAACGCTTGGACATGCACATGTCCAGTGCAGGCTAATGCATATGACTCGTGTGGGTGATGGCGAGACGCAGGCGTCTGTGCCCCTCTTTCTCATGTCGACGTCAACTGCACCAACGCCGGCGGTGGCGTCAAGGGCGGCGGCATCGTCGGCGACAGTGAAGTTAGCAAGCATTGTAGGTAGAGGTGCACGGCAGCAAGACTAAGTGTAAAGACAATGAGAAGCAGCCGAAGGCCAGTGGGCCTGCATTTCCATGTGCTCGCGATGCACCCACCATGCAGGTGGAGCAGGTGGAGTGCGCATGATTATGCGCACAAGTAGCAGAGCAGCCAGTTGTCAGCTACTTGGCGAGGCAGAGGCAGGCAGAGGCGAAAAGGGCAAAGCTTGGCAGCGGTGGGATTCGAACCCACGCCCTTTCGGACCGGTGCCTTAAACCGGCGCCTTAGACCGCTCGGCCACGCTACCAACGTGATTACGTCTCTCCGCACGCCACCACCCCCCTTCCACCCGCTAGCAACACCATTCGCACAACCCTCTACTGGCGCCACAACCCACCTCCAACCCACCTCTACCACTTGCACCACATGCAACGCATGCACCACAAGCCGCTGCTCAATGCCACTGGCAAACACACCAGTGGCAGCAGACCACTAGGTGGGCTGCAGCATGTCACTGTACGCCACGCGAGATGTGCGGCTAAATGTGCGCTCGCCCTCGGGTGGGCTCGAACCACCAACCTTTCGGTTAACAGCCGAACGCGCTAACCGATTGCGCCACGAAGGCCGACACACTACCATCACAACATACTCCACACCACATCGCATTATACCACGCGACACAGCAACACATCGCTGCCCACTTCTATCCACTCGCCTCCTCCTCCTCCTCCTCCTCCTCCTCCTCCTCCCACTCCTCCACTTGCCTCCACGCCCTACAGCAGCAGCAAAACTCTCACGCGCACCACTATCCACGCCATGCCCAATTTCCAACGCTTGGACATGCACATGTCCAGTGCAGGCTAATGCATATGACTCGTGTGGGTGATGGCGAGACGCAGGCGTCTGTGCCCCTCTTTCTCATGTCGACGTCAACTGCACCAACGCCGGCGGTGGCGTCAAGGGCGGCGGCATCGTCGGCGACAGTGAAGTTAGCAAGCATTGTAGGTAGAGGTGCACGGCAGCAAGACTAAGTGTAAAGACAATGAGAAGCAGCCGAAGGCCAGTGGGCCTGCATTTCCATGTGCTCGCGATGCACCCACCATGCAGGTGGAGCAGGTGGAGTGCGCATGATTATGCGCACAAGTAGCAGAGCAGCCAGTTGTCAGCTACTTGGCGAGGCAGAGGCAGGCAGAGGCGAAAAGGGCAAAGCTTGGCAGCGGTGGGATTCGAACCCACGCCCTTTCGGACCGGTGCCTTAAACCGGCGCCTTAGACCGCTCGGCCACGCTACCAACGTGATTACGTCTCTCCGCACGCCACCACCCCCCTTCCACCCGCTAGCAACACCATTCGCACAACCCTCTACTGGCGCCACAACCCACCTCCAACCCACCTCTACCACTTGCACCACATGCAACGCATGCACCACAAGCCGCTGCTCAATGCCACTGGCAAACACACCAGTGGCAGCAGACCACTAGGTGGGCTGCAGCATGTCACTGTACGCCACGCGAGATGTGCGGCTAAATGTGCGCTCGCCCTCGGGTGGGCTCGAACCACCAACCTTTCGGTTAACAGCCGAACGCGCTAACCGATTGCGCCACGAAGGCCGACACACTACCATCACAACATACTCCACACCACATCGCATTATACCACGCGACACAGCAACACATCGCTGCCCACTTCTATCCACTCGCCTCCTCCTCCTCCTCCTCCTCCTCCTCCTCCTCCTCCCACTCCTCCACTTGCCTCCACGCCCTACAGCAGCAGCAAAACTCTCACGCGCACCACTATCCACGCCATGCCCAATTTCCAACGCTTGGACATGCACATGTCCAGTGCAGGCTAATGCATATGACTCGTGTGGGTGATGGCGAGACGCAGGCGTCTGTGCCCCTCTTTCTCATGTCGACGTCAACTGCACCAACGCCGGCGGTGGCGTCAAGGGCGGCGGCATCGTCGGCGACAGTGAAGTTAGCAAGCATTGTAGGTAGAGGTGCACGGCAGCAAGACTAAGTGTAAAGACAATGAGAAGCAGCCGAAGGCCAGTGGGCCTGCATTTCCATGTGCTCGCGATGCACCCACCATGCAGGTGGAGCAGGTGGAGTGCGCATGATTATGCGCACAAGTAGCAGAGCAGCCAGTTGTCAGCTACTTGGCGAGGCAGAGGCAGCAGAGGAAAGGGCAAAGCTTGGCAGCGGTGGGATTCGAACCCACGCCCTTTCGGACCGGTGCCTTAAACCGGCGCCTTAGACCGCTCGGCCACGCTACCAACGTGATTACGTCTCTCCGCACGCCACCACCCCCCTTCCACCCGCTAGCAACACCATTCGCACAACCCTCTACTGGCGCCACAACCCACCTCCAACCCACCTCTACCACTTGCACCACATGCAACGCATGCACCACAAGCCGCTGCTCAATGCCACTGGCAAACACACCAGTGGCAGCAGACCACTAGGTGGGCTGCAGCATGTCACTGTACGCCACGCGAGATGTGCGGCTAAATGTGCGCTCGCCCTCGGGTGGGCTCGAACCACCAACCTTTCGGTTAACAGCCGAACGCGCTAACCGATTGCGCCACGAAGGCCGACACACTACCATCACAACATACTCCACACCACATCGCATTATACCACGCGACACAGCAACACATCGCTGCCCACTTCTATCCACTCGCCTCCTCCTCCTCCTCCTCCTCCTCCTCCTCCTCCTCCCACTCCTCCACTTGCCTCCACGCCCTACAGCAGCAGCAAAACTCTCACGCGCACCACTATCCACGCCATGCCCAATTTCCAACGCTTGGACATGCACATGTCCAGTGCAGGCTAATGCATATGACTCGTGTGGGTGATGGCGAGACGCAGGCGTCTGTGCCCCTCTTTCTCATGTCGACGTCAACTGCACCAACGCCGGCGGTGGCGTCAAGGGCGGCGGCATCGTCGGCGACAGTGAAGTTAGCAAGCATTGTAGGTAGAGGTGCACGGCAGCAAGACTAAGTGTAAAGACAATGAGAAGCAGCCGAAGGCCAGTGGGCCTGCATTTCCATGTGCTCGCGATGCACCCACCATGCAGGTGGAGCAGGTGGAGTGCGCATGATTATGCGCACAAGTAGCAGAGCAGCCAGTTGTCAGCTACTTGGCGAGGCAGAGGCAGGCAGAGGCGAAAAGGGCAAAGCTTGGCAGCGGTGGGATTCGAACCCACGCCCTTTCGGACCGGTGCCTTAAACCGGCGCCTTAGACCGCTCGGCCACGCTACCAACGTGATTACGTCTCTCCGCACGCCACCACCCCCCTTCCACCCGCTAGCAACACCATTCGCACAACCCTCTACTGGCGCCACAACCCACCTCCAACCCACCTCTACCACTTGCACCACATGCAACGCATGCACCACAAGCCGCTGCTCAATGCCACTGGCAAACACACCAGTGGCAGCAGACCACTAGGTGGGCTGCAGCATGTCACTGTACGCCACGCGAGATGTGCGGCTAAATGTGCGCTCGCCCTCGGGTGGGCTCGAACCACCAACCTTTCGGTTAACAGCCGAACGCGCTAACCGATTGCGCCACGAAGGCCGACACACTACCATCACAACATACTCCACACCACATCGCATTATACCACGCGACACAGCAACACATCGCTGCCCACTTCTATCCACTCGCCTCCTCCTCCTCCCTCCTCCTCCTCCTCCTCCTCCTCCCACTCCTCCACTTGCCTCCACGCCCTACAGCAGCAGCAAAACTCTCACGCGCACCACTATCCACGCCATGCCCAATTTCCAACGCTTGGACATGCACATGTCCAGTGCAGGCTAATGCATATGACTCGTGTGGGTGATGGCGAGACGCAGGCGTCTGTGCCCCTCTTTCTCATGTCGACGTCAACTGCACCAACGCCGGCGGTGGCGTCAAGGGCGGCGGCATCGTCGGCGACAGTGAAGTTAGCAAGCATTGTAGGTAGAGGTGCACGGCAGCAAGACTAAGTGTAAAGACAATGAGAAGCAGCCGAAGGCCAGTGGGCCTGCATTTCCATGTGCTCGCGATGCACCCACCATGCAGGTGGAGCAGGTGGAGTGCGCATGATTATGCGCACAAGTAGCAGAGCAGCCAGTTGTCAGCTACTTGGCAGAGGCAGGCAGAGGCGAAAAGGGCAAAGCTTGGCAGCGGTGGGATTCGAACCCACGCCCTTTCGGACCGGTGCCTTAAACCGGCGAGACCGCTCGGCCACGCTACCAACGTGATTACGTCTCTCCGCACGCCACCACCCCCTTCCACCCGCTAGCAACACCATTCGCACAACCCTCTACTGGCGCCACAACCCACCTCCAACCCACCTCTACCACTTGCACCACATGCAACGCATGCACCACAAGCCGCTGCTCAATGCCACTGGCAAACACACCAGTGGCAGCAGACCACTAGGTGGGCTGCAGCATGTCACTGTACGCCACGCGAGATGTGCGGCTAAATGTGCGCTCGCCCTCGGGTGGGCTCGAACCACCAACCTTTCGGTTAA
>JAJOLY010000065.1:0-30259 GCA_023968675.1 Taenia pisiformis | reverse complement strand
GGCGACGGTAGTGCAGGCACAGAGAACGACCGATGCTGTTGACGAGAGGTAAAGACGCTTGCAGGTGCGCGTCCCTTCTGTTCTAGTTGCCCTTCTGGCTACCACATCACGGCAATAAAACGCAGACCCACAATTCATACAAATACGTCATCGACTTTCCCACCTGGCAATGAAAGTTATTCCACATCTCTGAGGTGCGAGTCCATCCCCAACTTCAATCTGTCAATAGTTAACGTCAATCGTTCACATAAAACGTCTTTCCTGCAATGATAGTTTCATTTGACTGTGGATATTCGTCAAAGGCGAAAAGCGTTGGCTTTAGTGTGGAGGGTGGGGGCGATGAGACTTGCGCACTGGCTTTCAGCAAAGCGGTTTAAAGAATTCACATAGACGAAGTAGGCACGATTGGCAGTGCTCAAATGCCCCTAGTGGCTAGCATTGCTCTTGCAACCACCATCAGGACAAATAGGGTTACCAGTTTTAACAATCTCCTCACTTGGACAAGTGATGATTTAACTCGACGCACGGTGCTGCATCGCGCACAGCGACTTTGAAGTGTCCGGTGCGGTCGGATCAAATGCATGGCCCAATCACACTGTTGGGTGCCCAGTTGGCCAAGGAGCCACATGTCCGGAGCAATGATTGCCTCATTTGACGCAGTCGACCGCCTACATCCCTCCCTATCCAGGCGTCTCTTGTTTTGCTCCTCGTCGAACAGTTTACCTGCTAATTGGCCCACATTCTCCTATTACTGTCCTGTAGTGAAGATGCGGTGAATCGCGAAGGTGGCTGCGTCAAGGCTGCAAGGCTGGAAGTAAGGAAGAGAGGTGAACCGCAAAACAACAGTTTCGTGCCTGCAGGACACACATGAAACACTGGCCGCGGTCAGCAATCATTTCTTATTTAAGCTCTATCATCTTCGTCGGTGTATAAAGTGGAGCGCAACTATTGGGATTCGAGACGACTGCCTTTAATTCAAATCCACTATAAGCAGTGCAGTCTTGTGGCCTAATGCCAAATGCATCGCCAAATTGCAACATGTGTGGCCCGTACACAATTACGGCATGATGTGGAGAACTACTCTGTCCAACAGCATCTCCAAATGGCAACGTGAAGGAAGGGAGGAGAAACGAAGCTGCTTAATGCCTACTACAATTACATGTGAGCAAGCCAATGGACCGCAGTGACACATGGGCAGCCCGGCCGCGGAGAATGGCATTAAAGGGAAAGAGAAATTGGTGCAAGACATACACCAAACATACAGGCGATGGGCCTCTGAGACACCAGATTGTGTCTTGAGGTTGCCTGTAACTTTTGCAAGGCAAGCCCTGAGCAGACTTCGTTTCCGAGAAGTAGGTTGGAAGTAGGAGTTACCTATTGCAGCCCAGCAGTAAGGACTCAAACACCCAAATGCGCTTTCCAACCTATGGGATTCAAACAGGAAGCCTTGCTCTGCATTATTATCAAACACATATCTGGCATTTGTATTCGCTACGTGGATACACGACCGAAATTCCTGCAAGCGCGAATTCAGTGGTCGGGATCGTGGTGGCAAAATCTCCGGCATTGGTCCACAGAACACGCCGGCACTAACGAGCAATCCAATCCATACTTGTTCATGGCCACTGACTGGAAACCGCAGAGAGTGGAAGGCGAGGGATGAAACGCGACATGCGCTCTGGAAGTCGCACGAGAACTTGCAGTTGGGTTGTCCATCAGCACACCAAGGGTGCTGCATTGATACCGGTTTTTGTGGTTGAGTGCAGCGTCGATGGGTTCAGAGTGAGGCAGTGGTTTTGAAGAAACGCTCACTATGCACAGATGGCTCTGTGCTTACTGGCTCTAAGTGTGGGTCATATTGCGATGTGGAGGCTATTACCGCAATTCCATCAGAGCAGTGCACTCGATTTCTCTCGATAATCAGGTCTCGAAGACGATGTTGCTAGGATATTCGAAGGCTGTCCAGGAGTAGTGCGCCTTAAGTCAAAATCACAGTGGGGTTGACCGAGGAGTGAATAATCAGCAGGTCCAGCTGGTGCATCTGCGTTTGAGCTCGACACTGACTCGAAAGCGCTACCGAAGGAAGACCACAGAATGTCGATGATTTATTGCTTTGCGAGTGACTGTACTACCCGTGATGGTCCTCCAACCTCCACCTCCACGTCGACTTCAGAATGTGGTTCTTTTATAGGAGCCAGTAGGCAAGACTTCATCTGTTCATAGTAGGCGCATCTTCAAAAACCGCTGCTTCCCTCTGAATTCATCGAAGCTGCACCTACAACCACGGCATGTGTCATTTATATGCTTTCATTGGTGGAACTCATTTCGCAAGGGCTGTTTGCTCTCGGAAGCCAGTGGTGGCAAAATAGCAGCAGGAGTGGTGCCCGTCGAACGATTTCAGACTTACAAGCGCCATTCCTGCTGTGGAATTGTTATCGTTGTCGTTCAAAAGCTAACAACCCTCACCAAATCAGCACCTCTCACCATGGTGAGACTGGTAATCAGCGTTTTGATCTAATTTGAAGAGGAATTCAATGTTTGTGTGATGCATTTTTACTAACTTTATTTCAGTAGAGCTTAAGGCAACACTTAAGATGCACGATTAGGGGATACTGGTTGTATTTGTGTTGAAACAGCCTAGTAGTCTACGTGCGTATCGCTCATGACAGTTTGCAGGCTTAGAAAGGTCTTGCCTAATGCTAGTAACATGGCACAAATTTGCAAGGCTTTAGCGGGCATGATGTAAAAGGCGAGGCAAGTGGAAAGAAATGAAAACCGAAACCAATGGCTTATACCAGGCTTATCGACTCCTGCTTTACGAAAAAACATTTCCGAACACATGCCTGCTGTAATAGAGCAGGTTCAGTGCCGTTACCGTCAGGCAGTATCATGCTGTCGAAATTATATGTGCCTTAATGCATCGGCCTTGATCGCAACAGCGATGCTTACAAAGAGGCGATGGCGTCTCCAACGCTTTATCGTGATGACGATCTAGACAGAGCTGTTGCCTCTTACCAGTGCTCACCGCCAACGAGTCTTCATTCGCCACTACTCCCGCATGCAAGAATGACAACGATGCCTGAAGGGACATAGACATTGGTTAAGCATAAATAATACCATGACGTGAATAGAAAGAATGCGTCATCAGACCTCAGCTGGGGCATGACTCATCTGTCGGTCAGTTCTCCGACGTCTGTATTCCAAATCTGAGAGACTAAAACGTGGGTTGGGGGCCGGATGGGGGTGGGGGCACGCATCCTTTCCAAGACCGGAGGTCAAACCGAAACTCAACAGGACATCGCCGTCACCAACACACATTTTCGCAGATGAAAAGCCACCCCACTCGACACTCCTTCATGTGGAGTGCCAAAGTGCCAGATAGCTTTCAAAACATGGAAACACCTCCCATAAAATTTCAAAGTCTGGGTAGCTTCTTTGCGCAGCATTAGCCCAAAGTTTTCACAGGTAATGCCTGTAACAGAACGCGCTAATAATTGTAAATTAGTAGCACGTTTCAACACGTTCAAAGCAATCCATTTAGATTGGTCTCTTGCAGGCATTCCAACCTAGTTAGCATTAGTTTTCTTCACACATTGCATTGGGAAGGAGAACTAAGTGGGATGTTCCGCGATTGAATGGATGCGTTCAAAGCAGCTGCTTTTACAGTGTCCATCAAGACCAGCAGTGTGGGGCCTCACACACCTGCCTGATTGGCTCACCATGAAACGGACCGATTTCAGCCGCCCAAGTCCAAATGAGAAGATGCTTGATCACAGTTTTCCGCCGCTGACCTGGCCCCAATATAGTTTAATAGGAGCTTGCTTTTACGGGTGTCATCTTGTCTGAGGTCAGCGAATGTGAATGGGGGCCCTGTGGATGGCAATGGATCAAAGAATAGGCATCCCTACACAGCTTTTAATCCTAACAAAGAGGTCTCGAGTTCGGACCGCACGTAATTGTCTCATTTGGCTAGTCAGATGGTTTAACTCCATCTTCCATTCGGGCAATAATTCACTTCCATAGAGATATATCCTCCGCGTGGTCCACATCACTGTGGACTATTTTATAGGTGATGTTAGAGCTCCCAGTCAGGACATGCATCTCCGTTTCCTGCTCTCCGACTAATAAGCTAATGCGGTAGCATAGTAGCCAATCTCGGTGTCGGTGAATGGATAAGCTCCTGTGACTTCAACGCAGAGGTTGTAAGCCTAAAACATGTAAATGGCAGAGCCCTCCTGCGATTAGAGCACTGTTGAAGGCTACCATTGGAAAAAATCTGCAATCCATGTTTTAATGGAAGTGTGTGCCGGCGGTAAAATGGATGCGTAGGCGCACGCACTAGCAGTGGCGTGGTGATGTGTGAGGCACTGCAATGCAGCCAATTCCCCTCTCCTGGTGACCGCTGGCCTCTCTTTCACCACAATATTCATGTTTCCTCAGCATCGTCTGCCACAACTTTGCATGTGAGGTGCCTATCTGCATCTTTGAAAGGCCGCTCCTTCGTTTTCTACCACTCATTTACAATAACTAGTTCCGACTCAAAATCCTGCCATAGAATTATACAACTGAACACTGGCAATCATAGTGCTGCCCGATTGTAGGTGCTGCCAGGTATTCTCCAAATAAATTGATAGCATTTCCTCTCAAGTTACTCGCCGTATCTGACAGCAATCCAAATCGCCCAACTGCGAAGCAGTCAGCTAAGCCAACTGCTTTATTCCAAACCGTGGGGTTTTTGATTTGCGACGTCTGCACATACGTCTGCTGCCCGATTATTTGTGGCGATGTCGACAATGACGAAGTGGGTGGAGTGAAGCACACAGATTGCTTTGATGGCATCAGAGCAACCTCATTTCATTCAACGATGGAATGTGTAGGCAGAGTACGGAATTTGCACCAATTCATGCTTAACCGATTCCGACTTTTGGGTGTCTAGTCCGCGCTAGAGTTGCAGGGATTTCAACAAGTCTGACATTGAGTTGATGGCAATGCTCTCGCATGACCCCTAGCACTCTCAGCCATCACTCTCCATCTTTGCTCCGCACCACTTCTTTATCACCGCACTCTTACTTAATGGCAGCGAAACGTCACTGCAGTGCGGTCCAAGGTGCAGAGTACCAAGACACAGGCATGACGGATCGTTTCAATTTGGTGTTATGTAGACAAATCATTGCTTGAAATGCTGAATATGCATAAAACTACTGCTCTTCGTGTGCACATATGCCCTGATTGTAGTGATAAGAATGTTTGCTGCTCCTGCTAAAGCTCGATGGGTAAATTCGTCTGTGCAGGAGCGCAATATGACTAAAATCCGTCGCCGACAATAGCACCATCCATTGGATAAACGTAAGCCACCCAGAGCAGAAATCTAATTTGCTTTCTACTCCTCAGTTGAATATCACATCATGTGTGGCTTTCTCCTCTTGTCGTGCTAAGTCACGTGGCGAACCACGTAACCCCAGCTGAGGCTATTAAGCCGACGCTCCTTGCTCAAGTTTTCCCCACCTAAGCTCATGTGATTAATCGTGACGAGGAAATTGTTTAACCATCGCAAGCATTTGCATTTTCTACCTCAAATACAAAGGCAAATTGCGGTCAAGGGTAGATCGCCGGCCACTGCTTCACCTTTTCAGACATCTTTAAGTGCGTTGCAGAGGTCTTTCTTCTTCCCTTAACATTACAAACACTGGAAGTCACTTGACTTTTCTACAACAAATTAAAGGACTGAATAAGTAGAATGAAATGTTGCAGGAAGGCACAAAAAGGGTTGCTGTGTCTAATTTGTTGGATTTTGAGTGACAGTGACCCACTTACGAGCAACTGAATTCGAGATGCTGACGCAGTAATTATCAAAGAGCTGTTGGTTTTTCTCTTCGAGCAGTTTCGATGATCACAGTGATCAATGCTTGATCGGCCAGAAGGGATGCGAAGGCGACTCTCACCTCTGCCATCATTCCGTGCGCAGCAATCTCTGCATCAGGTATGCGATCGCAGCGATTCGGACCACCTCAGTTTGCCTGAATGGCGCGTCCACCAATGTTATGGTGGAGGCCTCCTTCAGTAGGCGTCTTATTTTAAGGCTAGGATACAATTGTCCACCTCTTCGCATTGCTTAATGTGCTGACGCATGACGACGGCGAACTACCATGTAGGAAGCATTTGCATCCAACATAAAATACTCATGCAGTGCGCCGATAAACATATTTTTGCCTAATCGGTCGGATATCTCTGCTAATTGCCCCCACACAATGCACTCCGTTGGTATTTGCCAAAAGCCGCTAGTCATCCATCGATGTTTAAAATTCAGATGCATTCGCAAAATGTTGCGTTTTACGATGCTCAGCGTCTCCATGGTCGATTCGTTCAAACAATCGTTTTTTATATTTGCTTTGCTTTGCGCCGTCTCAAATTCTCCAATGCCTGCACATGGTTACTATCGAAGGCTGGCTTCTACTGTAAGCTCACTGAGGTGCTTGGTCCTTTGGTTTGCTCAAATTGGTGAAGGTTTGTAAATGGAGAGGCAGAATTGGCTGCAACGAGGGTCACTAGGATCGCACGTCTCTCCAACGTCCGCTACACCCTCAACTGATTTTTGATTCAGCGACGCCTTCGACACACTGAAAGTGAGTCAAGAGACTGTTTAAGCACTACAATGGTGAAGTGGTCCAAGGCAGTGGACCATAGCAGCACGTGCTTTGGGTGACAGGCACGAACATACAACAATTTTGATCAGAAGCGCACACTTAACGACGATTTCATGCTCACTAATTGTAAGCAAACTCTACTTCATAGCTTGAGCAGAAGAGATCATGTCAAAACCACGCAGTAGCAACGAAAGGCCTGTCACCCACACACAATCTAGTGAGTCTGGTCAATCGAAACAACGAAACGCTTCCATCAAGTCTCGCGAACAGGTCCTCCAAGCACTCAGCCTTTATTATCTGCAATCACCAGCATTCAGCTTTCAGGCTTCGGTCTCGACACACTCTTTTGCCTTCAAATGTGGGGATCGTCTTAGTGCAAGTGGGCTGGCTAGTCGGGCATTCAAACACATTATGAAAAACTCAATTTCGAAAAGGCCAAAATTTGCAGAAGCAGTCTCAAAACTTCCCTTCCTCTGCCTGAAACAAAGCATTTTTGAAGGAATAGATTTGCTTGATTACCAGACCTTACCATCTCACGCAACACATGATCCAAATTAGCTTAGATTTCACTGTACAAAATAAAAGCTCATTTATTCATACAATCCACTGTCCACGCCGCAGCACCATAACAAATGCCACCCCATTGCGGAACAGGCCAGAAATTAGTAAGAACCGTAAAATGGAACAGCTTGGAGTTGAAATCACACGAGCACCAAGCAAGCGCCTTAAGGCTTCAAGCAATGATTCCATTGTGTTAGTCAAACCCAGTCACACAGTGAGCGATCCGAGTTAGAAATAGTTGATTTCTTTACAGCTATTCTCCATTGTCATGCTTAGCCCATTAAACTACGGTGCAGGTGGGACATCCGCCTCCTCCATCTGCTCTTGCCACAATCTCCAGCGCATTTTACTCCAAATGCTTCTGCAATCACTCATCACCAACGCCCACGCATATCCAAGTCCATCCAGCTATGTAGTTTTATCGCTCGTCAGCTCTTCTCTCAATGCGATGTTATGCAGCGCATGTTCCATGGGTCCGAAAGGGCCACACTAAATGCAATAGCTGCATTTCTGTGAGTACTTCAGGTTAATTCACTTCATGTGTGTGCAGGCACTACTTATACTTCCTAAGTAGGGGCACGTGGTAGTAACAAGAAGAGCAAGATTCACGTTAGAGGGGATGAGCATTGATGCGGTGAGTCCAATCGTTATCGCGTGCATTCCTTACTTTAACTCAAAAATGGCCCAAGGACCAAATTGAATTTGCTTGTACAAATTAATACTTTGAGGAAGAAATAAGTCAAGTGTGAAGGAGTTGTTGCCTGAAATGTCTGGCATAATTTCTTACTGAAATAGGACAAAGTGAATTCCAAATTTGTCTAGGTGGGAAGCAACGACTGCGCCAGAAGAGTGTACACTTAGCATGCAAAAACGTTGGTGACTTACACCATGTTCGTGTCCACTGCACTGCACGTTGGAGATTGCAATCATCCACCTACAATTGCCATCCCCTTCGACTCACTAAAGAAATAGCACAGCTCTCCATTCAGATCGCTTCTTCAAATCAACACCGTGGTAGGCACCATGGTCGCACAGCTTATTCTAGGTGTACTGGTCCACCTGTGACACAAAGCACTGTGTGGACATTGGCCGATGCACGCTGAAGTGGCTGAGCAAGCTCGTTCACCTACTGCGCATGCTGACAAAATTGACTTGCAAAGAAATGCTGTTGACAGGAAATGTCTTCACTACAGAGGATAGCAGCAAAGTTTTTTGGCGATGAGCACATGTGAATTACGCGTGTGCATGACCGCCGCAGCAAATAACGCATCTTCATAAACCGATTGCCGTAGCGCTACGTTGGGTTAGAAGGATGCCACCATTTTCGCGACAAACAAAAGTGTATGGCGTCAAGTCAGAACTACTCTGAATGTAAATTAGACCTTGCCTAATCACACTTTCTCCCGCTCTCAACACTCCACCCACATTCACTCACAAAGCATCCTGCATCGCAACCCATCCCATCTAAAATTGCTTCCTGTCTGTTGGACACGGCTAATATGCCATTGTTAGAAATAAAATTAATACCTCCATGGAAGGGCAATTTTGGAGTTGACGTCGGCTCAACAGCCCTGATATCCCTGCCTATCCCTTACTCTGCTCTCCTGTCCTGTCCGTCTCATTTCTAGGCCGTCACCTTCAGTTGAAGCGATTAGTCAAATTTGCTCCGATCCAGTAAAGCACTGTTTAGTGTTGCGTGCTGTAGTGCTTCTGAAACGGATTTGAAAAAGATGTTATGCAAGCCTTAATGCCTTGCACGACTGCTACTTCTGATTGTGTTGCTTCCAATGCACGAGTGTGACACGACGAGGTGGCCAACTGGACAAACGTCACAGGCTCACTCATCGACTGGGCCTGTCGCCCAGTTAAGGGCATGCCAGTTAGGAGGGCTGTGTAAACCGAAAGGGCCGCACGGTGCATGGGTAGCTGTCTGAAACACTCTCTCATTGACTCCATCTATCCAGGTCTTGCTCGGCTTCTCATAAAAAGAGCTGTCTTTATTCCAGTGTTTGTAATCCTACATTTTGGTTAGAATAAGGCTTGCAATAAACTTGCTCAAAAATTGACTTCATTCCATTCGGGTCCACATTTTCGAGACGTGATTGCATACCCGCTTTTGACGGACGCACACGTGGGTGGCGCCAGCGTGGTGACTACTCGACCCTCTTCTTCAACAGGGGTGAAGATTTACTCACCTCAAGCATCCGTCGTTGTGATGTTACCACGTTGATTGCATCCCCTTCCTGAATAACCAGCCTCATGGTGGCGAAACAGAGCCTTGCATTTTTTTGCATTACCGTAGCAACGACAGAGCTTACCATGTGCTTGCGATGCTCCGGTTCATCACACTCACCACCGAAGGACGGGAGGACGGCGACTTCTTCCACCTCCTTAGCCGCATTCTGCCCTTCGGTGAGAAATGCTTTTCCTTCGTTGAACCTTCGGCAGGCAATCGGAACATAAGAACGGTTGACTTGTTACACAATTATGGAATGAACTGTGAACTGCCAACTGTGAACTCAAGACATGCATTTATGGGCATGATGGAGGACAGGTAAGTAGGTGGATGTGTGATAAGGAGAAGAGAGACAATTTGAGGATGAGCATGATCAATGCAGCCCCTCGTGGGGAACACTTGGAAGGGTCTATTTTACTTGATCGAATGTGGGAGCAAAGTGTGATTTGGTTCCAAGGCTAAAAGGGATGCTGAATTGAAATGCTCCAAGCAGCTATTATTAGCCAAGCAAAGGCAGTGCACGCCGGTGGTGATCGGTGAGAGTCAGACGTCTATAGTGCACTTAGGCGCTAAACGTTGCTGTCAAAACAATGCATCGCTTTCTTACATCCCGATGCTGAACAGATGAACGGGTGTGGCAGATTCCTCTAGCGCTGCTCCTGAAACCATCGAGCTCCTTGAAGACGGACTACCTCTTTGGTGCCCAAGCAAAGGTCGTCTGCGTTGTCAGATAAACTTGGATAGCAAGGATTGCATCAGGTGGGAAGAGTAGCAAATTAAGGTCTGCAGTGGATAAGAGAACTTACCTTGCATTCCCTACGACTTACGTTGACTGCTCGCACGTTTGGCCAAATGTAGGGGTAGCTGGATTGCAAATCGGGCTTAAGAGGGAAAGTGGGGAAGGAAGGATGGATGGAGATGAGGTGGAAGGGGCTGAGATGACATCACCACCGACATCCATCAAACAACAGACCAAGTCAAGTCTGACCCGCAAAAGTTCGACAGGTGCGCACACCCTAAGCAGGTTACTAATGCATTTGATTTTAGCACTCTCACCGGAACCGATTATTAAATTGAACTGTTCCATTTCCCGCCAACACACCACTTTTCCAGCAGCAACATGTGTGATGTCTATTTCATCTGCTTCCTCTGCTGAATATCCACTGGGCAATGCTGACGCCAGACGATGTAGGCGCTGGCACTACTCGACAATAGCCCATGCAAATGCTACGCCATGCAATCAATCGTAGGACAAGTAGGGACAAATCAGCCTACGGTGTGCGATCAGGGAGCCAGTTACATGCTACTTCAGATCTCTCGGTGGTCTGGTAATAATGCTGGACGCCAAAATGGTCTGCGCGACGTCTTCTTGGTCTTCCGTCGTCTTGTGTCCGCCTTCAAGAATGGCTGACTCGTTACACAATTATGGAGTGAAATGTGCCAACTGCGAACTCAAGACATGCATTTATGTGCATGATGTAGGACATACGGTTTCTTTTGGAAGCTATTCAGTCATGAAAGTAGTGAACTCCCTCAGGGCTCGAGTGCCCTTTCCTGCTAGTGGTCGTCCGCATCGCATCCACATCAGTGGTGAAAATGCACTTCGGTCACTGGTCAAACACGGAGTGTCTGGTTGCACACGAAGGGTGCTGATCGTGTATGAGTTATTTATTAGAGTCACTTCATTTTCAGATCTTGCCGCCTTTAACGATGGCCCTTGAAATAGACCTCCTTTGGAAGGCGTCAGTTGGTTATTGAGGGCTGTGGAACGCGCGGTGTAGGCAAAGGGCGCTGGCCAAACTTATCTGTAGTGGTCCTACACTCCTTTTACTCAAACAAACTGCAACATTTGAGTCTTAGAGTTACCTACTCAGATGAACTTTGCATCCACTCGTTTTATGGAATGAAATGTGCCAACTGTGAACAAAGGCTCACTCATCAACTGGGCTTGTCTCCCAGTTAAGGGCATGCCAGTTAGGAGGGCTGTGTAAACCGAAAGGGCCGCACGGTGCATGGGTAGATGTCTGAAACACACTCTCATTGACTCCGTCTAGCCAACTCTTACTCATCTACTCATAAAAAGACAAATCATTTGTCCCAGTGTTTGTGATCCTACATTTCGGTTAGAATAAGGCTTGCAATAAACTTGCTCAAAAATGGACTTCATTCCATTCGTGTCTAGATTTTCGAGACGTGATTACACACCCGCTTTTGACGGACGCACACGTGGGTGGCGCCAACGTGGTGACTACTCGACCCTCTTCTTCAACAGGGGTGAAGATTTACTCACCTCAAGCATCCGTCGTTGTGATGTTACCAAGTTGATTGCATCCCCTTCCGGAATAACCAGCCTCATGGTGGCGAAACAGAGCCTTGCATTTTTTTGCATTACCGTAGCAACGACAGAGCTTACCATGTGCTTGCGATGCTCCGGTTCATCACACTCACCACCGAAGGACGGGAGGACGGCGACTTCTTCCACCTCCTTAGCCGCATTCTGCCCTTCGGTGAGAAATGCTTTTCCTTCGTTGAACCTTCGGCAGACAAACGGAACATAAGAAGGGTTGACTCGTTGCACAATTATGGAATGAACTGTAAACCGCCAACTGTGAACTCAAGACATGCATTTATGGGCATGATGGAGGACAGGTAAGTAGGTGGATGTGTGATAAGGAGAAGAGAGACAATTTGAGGATGAGCATGATTAATGCAGCCCCTCGTGGGGAACACTTGGAAGGGTCTATTTTACTTGATCGAATGTGGGAGCAAACTGTGATTTGGTTCCAAGGCTAAAAGGGATGCTGAATTCAGATGCTCCAAGCAGCTATTATTAGCCAAGCACCAAGTGATTGTGATAAGTTTTGCCATTAAAAGCTTACGGGAAATAAAGTTTGCCAAACAATGTTAGGACGCTTTCCAATCGCATTATCATAACCTCTGAATAAAGTGGTTTCGAGATGCTCCAAGTCGCTGATACCCAGCAAGCGCCAGTTCAACATCCATCGTGAGATTCGCCACTCGGGTACGCAAGTCCATATCGTTATTGCGTACAACCCATTCATGTCTTTGTAAGTTCCTTCGCAATGAAGGCTACACCTCATCTGCAGCCTGGCCCACTGTCGCTCGATGCGACTTGCTGTTAGCAGGTGAATCGCCTCCTGCTAACATTTGAATCAGCGCGACGGCAACGACGTTTACAAGGTAGCCCACTTGGTGTTGCATAATAGTGAACATGCAAGTTTCCTCGTATCAGCACATTTCTTGCTGCTTTAAGGCGAACCCTCGGTTAGGAAATGCGGCGTATGTGAAAAGCCTGCAAAGCAGTGCTTTGATGCAACAATTAGACTACCTTGTCGCCTTTTCTCATGAGCGACACATACACACACATGGTTAGAAAGATTTATTGGCTTGGCAGTTCTTGTCTGTCCAGCAGACACCTCTCAATGAGGTTCCCCTCCTCCACTTTCATCGCCTTCCCTACAGCCATTAATCCTCTTACAGCGGTTCCCCCAATGCCCATCATTTGATTGCAGTCTGCAGTGTTTGTGCGACGCTGCATTGAAGTCGTGGTCATCAGTGCTAAAATAGCGCACATATCTAGCCGAGGTGCATGGAAGACGTGCCGGATTGAGGAGAGGGTTTGGTGATGCACGTCTCTAGTCTCATGTGGATAACGATGGCATCTCTGCAGCCGTCACACTTGGCAATGACAGGTCGTCATGGCCATGAGATTAGTCTGTCCAGCATGCTTTTAAAGTGGGGAGAGAAAACGACCATTCCTTGCCGAGATCGATGTTCCCTGGGCGCTTCTCGCCCAACAGCGAGAACTGCACAACCAGTGCAATCGATGCTGCAGGCAGGCCAACGTGTAGAAACGCCTTTAGTAGTGGACCATGCGGTAGCCACTCTGGACTATTTGTTTGGCAGTTACGTTTCGTGTTTCTGCATTTTTGCTACTCCGCAGCAGCAGCAGCACAGATCGCTTCAACAGTAAGGGGCATTTGTCTTCCAGCTGCTAGGCAATCAAATGCTAACGTTAAAACACGTCCGCACACGCCACCCGAGTGTACGTCATCACCGTTGTCCTGGTTCTCACCGTTTGACTGTGCGAGCCTCATGGCCACGGCTGACAATGATGGTCAAATTGGCTCACACAGCATCTGCAATGCCATTCAAGACCTGTGAGGCGTTCGCAGAGCAGTTGACAGCATTGCCCACACATTATCCCTATCATCGGGAATTCGACCATTTGATTGATGAGAGAAATGCCGCAGAATTTGTGATCAATGACGGAGTGAAATGTCGGCATAAAGCAAAAATAGCCGTTGTAGCTAGAGATAGCTACCAGAAGACAAGTGTGGTGGACTTTTAAGCTGGTACATTATCCCAGCAGCTCACTGTTTCTTTCACTTTCCAACCTGCAAAATCCACCCGCATTTAGCTGCCTCTTTGTGTCTCCCCTTGCTCTTCTATCAGCCACCACAAGGTGTGATTTCTCGCGCTCCACCCTCTCCATGGTCATCGTTTACCTCATTTCGATGCACTCCATCCTTCATTTGCTGCTACTGTCAATGGCACCTGTGTGACACCGCATTCAAATGAGAGTGGTGGCCACCGCAAAGGATAAGCCATGCAACTCCTAGTTAGGCAAACTCTGATTAGCGGATATTTGCCCCACTACGGAAGCGTCGTGCCTTTACCCTCCATCGTGTTTCGGCACTGCCCACCCTCTCTCACATCCACCATTTTCTCTATTTCATTCAAGCAGCTTTGTTTCTCCTCCCTACCTCCACGTCGCCATTTGGGGTGCTGTTGGACGGAGTACTTCTCCACGTCATGCATTATTTGTCTACGCGGACCTCACATGGTGCGATTTGGCGATGCATTTGACCTGGTCTCTGGCAAGTGCTGCCTTCGTGGAGACTGTTGTCAGCTGCTAAGCGCGCCGACTCACTTGATGTTCACAGCCTGCTTGATCTGGCCAAACAAAAGCTGCATTAGGCCACAAGACTGCACTGCTCATAGTGGATTTGAATTGGAGGCAGTCGTCTCGAATCACAATAGTTGCGCCCCACTTTATACACCGACGAAGATGATCGAGCTTAACTAAGAAATGATTGGTGACCGCAGCCAGTGTTTCATGTGTGTCCTGCAGGCACGAAACTGTTGCTTTGTGGCTCACCTCTCCTCCTTATTTCTAGCCTTGCAGCCTTGATTCAGTTACCTTCGCGGTTCACTGCATCTTCACAGCAAGACAGTAGATAGAGGAATGCGGGCCAATTAGTAGACAAAATGGCGTGGAACTGGACACTGCATTTTAGTTGCGGGCAAATAATTGCGACGAGGAGCATAACAAGAGACGCCTGGATAGGGAGGGATGTAGGCGGTCGACTGTGCCAAATGAGGCAATCATTGCTCCGGACATGTGGCTCCTTGGCCAACTGGGCACTTAACAGTGTGATTGGGCCATGCATTTGATCCGACCGCACCGGAAACTTCAAAGTCGCTGTGGGCGACGCAGCACCTTGCGTCGAGTTAAATCATCACTTGTTCAAGTGAGGAGATTGTTAAAACTGGTAACTCTGTTTGTCCTGATGGTGGTTGCAAGAACAATGCTAGCCACTAGGGGCTTTTGAGCACGGTCAATCGTGCCTACTTCGTCTATGTGAATGTCTTAAACCGCATTGCTTGCGAGCCATTCAGATTACAACCAACTAATGCGTTTTTGACGCTGATCCAAAAGAGCGTCGCGGATTAACTGTGACACGAGTGTTGACTTACATTTGCGCAGACCTCATCGTATCCACCCTCTACATTAAAGCCTACGCTTTCACCTTTAAACGAAGATCCACCTCAAATGAAAACATTTGTTGCAGGGAAGACATTTTATGTGAACGATTGACGTTAAGTATTGACACACTGAAGTTGGGCACAGACTCGCACTTTAGGGATGTGGAATAACTTCCACATGTTCAACCACTTGCTTTGGATACTCTTGAGGCCAACCTCGTGGTGAGACAAGGTGGTGGCAACTTTGCTTCAATCTCTTGACCAATGAACTGTCCGAGAATAGTCCATCGAATATCCTATACGAGAAGATGGGCCTAGCACCCCTGCGATTCTAATTATCTCGCTTGGCTGGTTGCGAGTTCTTCAAGCAAGAAGTCAAAAGTTTATGGTAAAGTTACTGTTCGAAGACCACGATGGTGACACAGGTTCTAAGCCTTGCTACAGTCACCAGTTGGAAGTCAAGTGCGACATCATCGAAGTTGCTAGAACACCAGTTGGTCTGCTAACGCCTAGTGGTAGCTGACGTGAGGAGAAGACTAAAACAATGAGAGTCGTGGCCAATAGGCCACGGAGTGTGATAAATCCTCGAGACATATTCCTCATCCACGCGATCGCCACGCAGTTTGAAACAATGCAAGAAAAAGGACTCATCAATTGTATATTTCTGACATTCAAGCCATGTGAATGTAGGCTTTGGTCGTGTTTCTCCTCCCTTATCCCTGTTCCTGTTTCGGAACGCTGCCCGAGAAGGTGATTCTCTGCGACACGGTTTTCTGCCATCTGCGAATGTTGCCCACCATAACGAACACCGCAATGTGGTCACCCTATCACCCACGAATGGCAGACGAACAGTGAGGTTAAATTACAATCATACACCCACACACACGAGTGGTTGGGTAAGCCTGGACAGGAACCACAATGACGGTGACACATCATCCGCACGTAAACTCACTGCTCACATTCAGAGTAGCTCTGACCTCGCTCCAGACACTTTTGTTTGTTGCCAAAATGGTAGCACCCTTCTAGCCTAATGGCCGGTTACGCATGTCTTGGTAGCAGTAAGCAATCTGTTTGATGAAGATGCGTTATTTGCTACAGCGGTCCTGCAAACGCGTAATTCACATGTGCTTATCGCCAAAATATTTTGCTGCTATCCTTTGTAGTGAAGGCATTTCCTGTCAACAGCATTTCTTTGCAAGTCAATTTTGTCAACATGCGCAGTAGTAGAACGAGCTTGCTCAGCCACTTCAGCGTGCATCAGCCAATGTCCACACAGTGCTTTGAGTCATAGGTGGACAAGTGCACCTAGAATGAGCTGTGCGACCCAAATGCAGCTTTCACGTGAAAGACATGCACATGCCATAGGTCGGCAAAATGCAAATGGAGTGGGAAGAGACAACTGATGGCTTTGGCTGCAAGGTACGAAAATAGCGGAAGACCTGCCCTACCCAAGTTCATCTCCGCAGCTTTCGATGGCCACTTGATGTCGAAACGAGGACTTGCGATGAAATCATGAATACGTAATAACAAAGTGGTGCGCATTGTTGCCGCCCGAGGGCGATGTCGAGCTTGGCACAATTTTTGACTCGGCGGACGCAGCACTCATTTTGTTTGGCTTCAACTCGTGCTACTAGTACATCAACTTTTTAGCTCACTATCGGTCAAATCATCATGCGGAATGTAAGGGATTGCTTGTGGCACATATTTTGCGTTTTGGAGAGGAAAGGTTTGTCCTCTGCCAAGGCAAAATCTTTGCTCCACCATCCGTCAACACCTACGACGAGGGTGCATGACTAAGGACAGAAGTGGCGCCAAAGTGAGGTGGCACTTTCTGTCTGCGCTTTCATCATTCTAGGGTTTGACGTTGTAAATTGGACGTCGAATGATTAATACGGCTTTTTAGTGTTAGGAAACACGGTCGTTCAAGTGGGTTCCTTTGTGCAAGCCGCCTTCAGGCATTGGCCTCATTCGTTTTGGCGAAGAAATCAAGGAGGAGTTTCAATGGACAGCAAGGTAATAGAGAGCACGGTAGGGTGGGAAATTGCTGGGTGTTGCAATCATGGTCGACAACTTTTCAAGGAGGTGTTAGTAGTGCGTCTCAGTATTAGACCAAAGAAGCAAACTTGAGCATGCAGAAGGTGCAGCATTGGTGATTTCGATGGCATGCATTTATTATTGCAGGTTGCATATCCCAAAGTTCATGTTGAACTGCATGCCTTTGTAGCCTACTTAGGTGTGTAGAGAGTGATGGGTCAATTTATTCCTCTGGACGATTCAAGGGACTGCAGCATTTGAAGGGTAGATCAACCCACGGTGATGGCGCGCTTTATGTACCTCAGATGAAGCCTCTTCCCTGAGAGTCAAACCTTTATGCTGTGAATGGGGTGGGTGACAGAATTCATCCTCTGCCTTCCAGAGTTGAGCGAGTTGCCGTCCTAAAACAACCATGCAAAGCGCTCTCAGCGAGCATTTAGGGATTCATGAAATTATCGTGTGTCTAGTGCTTGAATAATGCGATAATGCGATCACAGTTGGTTATGCGTTTTCGTCGCCATTTCAAACGAGGTTTCTGGTTGTGCGACCTTCACATGGACGCCAAACAAACAAGTAGCTCAAAGTGTTCATTGCTTCTTAACTGAAAACGAAGTTATTTGGAAAGAAACCTCAACGGCTAATTGCAAGCGCTTCAAGGCTTGCCCTCCAAAGTGTGAAGAAAGCCATGAGGGGTTGTGCGTGCAATTGCGTCGTCGCTACTGACGATCTTTAGAGTTTCGCTGGCAAGATTTACCATTTCCCCAACAAACTGACACCGTTCACGACAAGCGGTCTAGAAGATACGAAACATTGCCACTCAACTCAAACAATCTGCTTTGTTATGAGGCTCGGTTGATGCCTTATGCTCAGTTTAGGACACGTATTCCGGTAGTACATGGTGCTCGACAAGTTCATGTTGCAAACTTATGATAGACAAGTATTTTATCGTTGGAAAATTGCTCGCTGACCTCCGTCTCATCGATGAAAAATTGCTTTGGGAACAAGTTAATTGTAGTGCTTTAAGGGAGGCACCCTGAGTCCTAGTAGGGGCCCTCCATGTCACAGTAGTTTACAATGTCCGACAGGCATGCGCCTTTACCGGAGGCACGATATACAAGACTTCGAGTGCGCACTGCGAGAGGATTCACTTATCCTTGCATCGATGGGGGCGGAGAAAGGTTGGCAAAATACTGCACTGCATAATCGGCAATCGGTCTCATAATCAGTGCGTACAAAGTGAGCCCCACTTGAGACGGTATGTGAAGGAGAGCGTTTGCTGGACCATGATGAGTTTTGTCCTAGAAGACAGCATGAGTTAATGTAGTGCGCATTAAATCAGAAATTGTTGTGGCTGCAAACGGGCGATGCCTGATCGAGACTATTTTGAGATTTGAAAGCTGAGCGGAATGCATATATGGAAGATGAGCATTCCTCTCAGTCGATGGTGGTGCTACCTGAGCACCTCAATCCCATGGTTGACCAGATTTCGCAAACGACCGCAGTGAGAGTAGGTCAGAATTGACGAGCAAGTCAGTGCTGAATTGAAGTGACTGCAGGTGAATTAGCGCTCATCCGAACTGGCTATACCGAGCTTCAATATCCGCAGTTTGAGCAAAACGATCAGCATGAAGGAGGTCCATTTCTTACCATAAGCGAATTCGAACTGACAAATGTAGCTGCTGCAAAAGTTCTAGAATGAACAGACCGTCTGGATCTCCCTGACTGCTATTAACTGTGAAAATGCGACAGTCTGATAAACTGTAAGCAGAGTAGCTGGTTGCCGCTGTCCAGTGGCCGGGATTATAAGCGATCGTGGCACCTGTTTTCTTCCCCATGCTTGCCGGCCAGAAAAGGCATCCGCTTTGCTCGCCCAGCCCATTCGCATTAAGAAGGGATCAGGGAGTGACGCAGCGAGGAAATCAGTTTGCCAAGTTCTTCGGCTCAGTTTACGGTGCTTTGCGATTCCTGTTCCAAAGAACTGTAATGAATGCAATGCCTTAGGATAGTTCACGATAGCGGAAGCCATTACAGGATGTAACCTGAATGCCTTGGCCCCCAGTTAGTGTTGAGACCTCTTCCAGCCTCGGCAACGGCCACTGTCAGCCTTTGTGAGAAGATGACGGACTGAGCCAAAGAATTTACTTATTTACAGGGCAACTTGCTACGGTTGAGAGTGAAATCTTAGCGTGGAATTCGGCAATGTGTCCGAGTTAGTGACAAAGCGCCTTCGATTGCATAGAATGATGCGACAGTTATTTTACGTCAAAAGGCCAGATACAAATAAGAAGAGTCGTTTGACAAACTGAGTTACCAAAGGTAGATTATCGTATTGGTAACGGCCTTTTGCAATCTGCCCTTTGCCACTTTCATCAGCAATATGACCCAGGCAACGCTGTATTCCGCCTCATCAACCACAGCATTGCGACTATAAATGCATGTAAGGCTTAAGGAGAGTTGAAAAGGCAAGAACTGTGGCAACATGTTATAGGTCACCGCCTACACTTGTGCAGTAATGCCATGCAATGTGTTGAGGAATGAGCCAAGGGAGGACCTGAGTCTTGACCTCCAAGTGTCTGCATCCACATGGTCCCCTTAGACGAGCTGATCGTAACAAAATCGTCAGATTGTTCATCTTATGGTATCTAAAATAAGCCTTTTGGCTTATGGCGAGATTGCTTAGTCCTTTACTCCCCCCACATCGAAGTGCTCACTACAGGTAAGGCATTTCAAACAATCTGGAACCAAACTGCTAACAAATCCTGCTATCGCCAGTGACGTGGGGATCTGATGAGCAAAATTCGAAAATAGTACTGCTGATATCGCGTCTTTTTGGAGCTACTAGGCCCCCACACGACAAAGACCAAGCGCTATTTGATCCATTGTTCGAGACATTCATCACTTCGAGAAAAGTTGAGTTCACAAGCCTTAGCCAAGTGGTATTTGCGTGACTGAAGCATTGACCCATTGACAAGTAGTTTGGGGACCATGCGATCCTGTCGCCTGGAGAAATGTAAATGACTTTTGGGTTTTGGAAGCCCAAGTGTTAATGTAACCGAAGTTGGTAAAAATAACTGAAAGTATGGAACTCGCACAAAACGGTTCACACATTGCAAGTCCCTTTGTCCTTCTGTGCACTGGGTGGAGCTGATGTTGGTGTCCTTCTCAGTAGCCTTGTCTATTTTACCAAAGGTCGCTGAAAAAAGGTCAGTTATGTGGCACATTAGGGTGTGCTTGAGGGATGGCATTGTTCCAATGGCATCTTATGCCACGATTGCATAGGGTTAACCACCCATGTGGATAAAGCGCAAGCGCTGAATGTGCGGAGCAATGGCGACATTAAATCTTCTATCGTTCTTCAGAAGGATTAGGCACTACTTAACAGCTTTTCTAGTGGGACTGAATGTGAGTCGAGGAAGTCGGATGATCTACGAGTAATCTGGAGGCGATCTTCGTTTTAGATTCATTTCAGCTCCAATCTTTCCCTTGACTGCGGACAATGAGGTCGACTGACCATGATATACGCGTCTCAAATGTGAGTAGAGGAATCGTGTAGCCGGAGCAGATCTTTACAGGTGGTGAGTGTTATGGCGCACCACTGCCACAGTCCTCCCTCCTCTGGCAAATCACCATCTGGGTATCAGCGAGACAAACCCTTACCGATGCCCTATTTCAATGTGCTGCATAGTTTTCTATTTTAATGTTACGTAACTCGGACACCGTTTAGCCGGCTGTCAATGATTTCCATTGAAATGCGCGTTGGGATGTAAATGCCCCTTCAAACATTTTGATGGTGTCTTATGCTCTACTCAGATCAAGTGTGAATTAATCAAGGGTCTGTTCAGCTTTGTCCACGCGTTCATCGTCCACTCCTCTTATCATTGTGCGTTTGTAACTATCACAGTTGCTCTGCTTACCCTCTCGCTGATCCGCAATGACTAAGGGAGGGATGGTGTGAGCCAGTGTGAAACCCTCGCACATCATCTTTGTTACCAATCCTAAATGCATGGATTGGGTGCTGCTCATCTCATCCGTTTATCAACCCAAGTAGTGGCATCCAGGCGACCTGCATTTCCTCCCTTCGTCAGTTGATGTTCCCACATGGTTGGTTGTCAAGCAATGCCCCAACAAATGTAACCTCCTTTACGCATTTCAAAAAAACCTTCGAATAACCGCCATCGTCTGCACTTAAGCGAGGTACTAACGCCGTGCAGTCAGCTCACCAGTGACACCTGCATGCATCACTCCGCCATCGTGCGAATTTAGCAAGCATACCAAAAATCCACAATTGCACAATAAACTGAGCCCATGATTGCATGAGAAGTTGACTAGTGCATCACAGAGTGAGTTCTCGTGGGAAATCCGTGTGCTGCAAGGGATGGGAATTGGCTGCGCTCCCCCGGATCCCATGCTTTCTCGCAACATTCAGACGAACAGAAGTGGCAAATGCAGACGGGAATGTGCTCGTTGATGTCTCACATGAATTACACGCGCCTGGAGTGACTGACAGCAAAGCACCCCACGAGCCAGTCTTCATCCACACCACAAACACAATCACATGCGTAACAGCGACGCAGAACCTGCAACTGCGACTCCACACTTCTGGGCAGCTGCAAATCCAAGGACTGTAGTCTGAAAAATAGTTGAAACCAGTGAAACAGTGGTTCAGAGCCATCCTACAAACTTGAGAGCCGATATCCAAAGTGATGTCCATTCTGATTCAGTCCATACGCACATTTACCACCGCCTCCATTGCATGCGCTTGACGACTGTAATTTTCGTATTCGAACAATGCGCCCCTCAATGAGGGCAATGACCAGCCGACCGCTTGACCCTCAAGCCATTACATCTGTACACAATAATGAATTATCCCTTCCCCTTAGTTCTGGAATGCCGGATGCCCACCAACGTGCAAACATGAAGCACCTGACCTGTGATGGCAGGACTCTAGTAGTCGACTTCTCCACAACATGCCTCGCACCACCCAACAATGAGAGGAGTGCAACCCGCCGATCTTGGTCCTTAGCCAATGTCCTCACCAAACACTACTACCGCCGCCCACCAGACCAAAAATCAAGACTACGCTGCCCAATGCGAAGTAGACAAAGTTAAGCAAGAATTTGTATCAGCAACGTTTAACCTGATGGCGACCCAAGGACGACCAAATCGCGTGCACACCTCCACAGTCTTAGTCAATGCTATGCTACACCAGAACCGTCATCCATTCCAAGTATCTTGAACAGGTCATAATCGACCCTAAAGTTCGCCATTTCACCTTTAGCAGCGTAAGCATCCAGTCGTAATGTGACAGCCACTCCAGTGTCACTTATCAACCCACCCCGTAAAGCAGATCGCCTAGTATCTGAAGTTGAGCATAGACCTCCTATGTCGCTTGCATGAGCCCATCTTAAACCTCATGTTAACCATCAAAAAGTAACAAAATCATTTCAGGCTTGCAATGATATAAAAACTAGCCTTTATGTAGCAAACGGCTTGCGTGTGTCCACATTCCCTCAGGAATGTTGCAGATGGGAGGTGATAAAGGCTCTTGGGACCATTGTAATGCTTAACTGGAAGGAGTGCGGGCATCCACGGATGTCTAGAAAGACTCATTTGCCCCACCTCCCACAATCGGGACGCAGCAAAGGGCAGGTAACGCAGTCTATTATTTCGTAGATCGACGCACGCAATATTCCTCATCATGTGCATGTTGGCTGCTGGTAGCGCAGCTAAGCGATTGTCTAGGCGCAACAAAGGGGAGGACTTATTACACAGCATTGTCAGCAGCCAAATCCACCCATGGTTATTGACACATAGCGCATCACCCTTATTACCAGCCACGAATAGACTCTTCAGCTGTCTCAGATTTCAAAGTCCCTTGAGAGCCAAATGATTAAGTTCTCCGATGGGTCGAGGCAGTTAAGGCTACTGGCCAGGGCGGAATCCTTTGATATACTCAGCCATGTTACTAGCCGATTTGACGTCAAGGAGAGATAAGCTAGATGCAAATGCTCTGAAGCCTTGGGAATGGACGAAAGCCTATTATTCGCCAAGTTTAACACAGACAGTGTTATCGCTTGCAAATACGATCGTCGATGGACCGAAGGCCAAGGCTTCTTATGCACAGATTCGCGAGGTGATGTGGGAATGCTTTCTTGGAGGGATAATCACTCCAACTAACAATCACAAGCTTACCATCTTCAGACGGCTTAAAAGTCGGGTTAATGCTGTGGCATACCTTTGATGAAGCACCGTTCAGATTTTTTCAGCCTCGTATGTCAGGGCTTTCTCTATTTCTTATGGTTCGAAAAAATTGGCACAACTGGTGAGCCTAGGTCCGGATTAACCAAATGTGCTGCGGTTGAAAAGTGCCGATGCTCTACCTTGGAAAAAGTGCTTTCTCGAGCAGGTTCTGTCAGGTGAACGGTAAACTAGCCTTCGCTCACGCACCCCTCATCAACTTGTGTGATGTTTTTCTCCAGCTAAATTCATTAATCAGAGGGAAGTGCTCGACCACCTTGAACTTCGAGCTCCATTTCCTCCCCACATGTGAGAGAGTCATGCAAAGTGGGGGGCTGCGAATCTCAGCATGAGTTACTTTGAATTGTCGGCCTTTGGTACCCGGAGAGCTCGATTGCTTGAACGTTGTTTCGCAGCAGAAGTCAATGATGAGATGACGCAGCAATTGCAACTTGCGCCTTGCTGATTGCTACTATGCCAATGTGTCTAAACAAAACGGGATGGGTGGTAAAACAAGTGTTCCAGTCAAATAACTAGCTCCCTGGCGGATGCTAGCATCCACGTTGAGCGTCGAGTTGTGTGTTATAATTGAAAGTACACCTATTGCAATACGCCCTGTAATTAGCAGCCCATTTCATTCGACCCGGTTGGTTTTTTTACGACACCTTGACTAATTGTTTTGCTCTTATAGTTGAGAACAGAAGCAGCTTGGACTTCTTTGTTGTGTCTTCGTTTGCACTCAGGGAAGTCTTGTGGTGCCTCACAACTGCTCAGCAAATGTTCACACGCACGCATGAATGGCTTCCAAGGCTCGAGTCAGCCAAAAAATGAACATTTGCAACTCTTTTTGTGAATATTAAAAGGAAAAATTACTAGTGGTGCTGAATTCCACGCCTTGCTTAATTTTCCTAAAATTTTGCACCCATCATACTGCATGGCCTCTTTTGCTAGCTTATGCGAATTGCTGGTCGGTCACTTTATGGACTAGCAAGTCGTGCTCACGAGTATTTCAGTTCATTGCACCCGCAGACGAGGACTTGAGGTAGTGCTGCTGTCTTTAGTTTGTTTAACTACAGGTGTTGATGAGTTGAGCGGTCAAGTTGCCGTAGTGGGTCGGCCTAGTCTATGAGCGATGGCAACAGTGCTGACTCCCTCTGCTGAATTCTTAAACCTAAACACACCCGTGTGTGCGTGTATTCGGCTCCAGTGGCTCGCTTACTTTCGCCTTCAAGAGAGTTTCGTAGGCCACAATTGCACTATTTTTCCTCCAAGTATGTGAGAATAGCCGATCATAAGAAAGCAATCAAAACCGTGCTGAGATTGCTCGAATAAACTTCAATTGAAATGAAAACCGAGTGAAAAATCGAACAGGTGGTGGATTTCCCACCGCCACCTCATGAACAGGAAGTTGACAAATTGAAAGCATTCTTAGATGAGTAGAGAAACCAATTCGTTGATGCAGGGCTTGTTGTCGTACCACAACAGGAGCTCTCTTCCTCACACAGCTAAAATCCTCCTACTTTTGTTCGGTTCGATTGCGCACCAAAAGCGCCTACTCTATTAGGGAAGGATTAATTGTGCCTATTTCCCGAATTGCTAATTCCGTGCCTCAAAAGTAAAACATCAATCAGGACAGTGTTTTTTTATCAAACACACTAATGCTGACTAATGGATCTTGATGGAAGCTTGATTTGCTCTGCATTGCAGATCTAGGACTGGGCTTGCCACCTTTTAGGGCTGTGCCTTGCCTAAGTAGTGAGCCGACGTTGCTGAGGGTGAATTGTCATGCACACATTTACTTGAAGCTTTGGTCGTCCTCTTTCTCGATCCTCGTGAAAACTTGAGAGAAGTACTTGCGCATAGGTAGGGATCAATTCATTTGCCGCAAGCTTTGATTCAGTTTGTCGCAACTTGGCATGATTTTACTTCATGCTGATGCAGCACTACGTCACATGGTGCTGTGATTTCCCCCAACCCGAAGATAGCATTTCGGGTAGCTCCGCAAATCATGACTTCTGAGCTTCGTAGCGAGTCGCCATCGGTAACTACCTTTGAAGGATATAGCAGGTGCCATTCAGGTGTGAATTGATTTGCAAACAACTGCTTTCCACAACTCCATAATGCTGAGAGAGCCTCAAGCCTCAATTGTTCGTGGGATCGCAGGTAGGTGAAATATCCCAGTGAGCGCAGAAGCTGAACCAAATGTGCCTGGCCTGAGTGGAATCATTTACGCAAATTGGATGCCGATTTTTGATGTTTAGGATTGTTTCATAGTCTTGCAACCAGCAGAACACAATGCGCCTCCTTGTGTTTTTCGT
The DNA here is from genome assembly GCA_023968675.1 of Taenia pisiformis. Classification (NCBI taxonomy): domain Eukaryota; kingdom Metazoa; phylum Platyhelminthes; class Cestoda; order Cyclophyllidea; family Taeniidae; genus Taenia; species Taenia pisiformis. Next base: position 4,439 of record JAJOLY010000065.1, on the reverse strand, counting down.
AGAAACTGTCAAATTCCCTTATGTTTCAGCCAATGCGCTCATATTCTGTGTATGAAGTAAGAAACTTATCTCAATCGTATTCGCAATTTCAGTTGCCCAATGCCGAAAGCTTGCATCACGCACAGCAGAAATCACCTACATGAGAGGACCACGAACGTCCTCCCGGACCAGTGCTCTTCCCCCGACTCAGACTCTACGAGCCAGGCACGTTTGATTTATATGCTTGATATTCACTTCCGAGAATATTTTGTGTCGTTTTCTAGTACTGTACGATAAAACGGACTTATCTTTTGGCACTCCAACTAATAATAAGCATGTAGTGTAAAGGCCCTTGGTGAACCATTTTCCGGAGTTAGCACCGTAATGCGTTGGACTAAATTTTGATCAGAATCCTCATATACTTTTCGGACATCTGAGCAAGGTCTATGAGGCTGACATCACCACGTGCCACTTCACTGAGGTAAACATCCATGATCATCCATAGCCTGAATTACAAACAACACATTCGTCCAAGGTAAAGAATGAATTTTGTGCGCTGTTTGAACGACGTTTCTAGCAACCATAGTGAGTTCGGCTGAAGTAGGTCTAACTTATAGGGAAGGCAATTATTGATGTCTTATCTCATGCATACGAGGAAGCAAGTGTAGCTCTCCCTGCAGCGTTAGTACTTCTGCCGCCGTAAAGGACTACATTAACGCTTGAGTAGCTTAACAACGGAAAGTCCCTTGCCATTTCTTGTGGTGGTTTGATTGGTACTACAGCAACCTTTAGACCTTTCACTGACATACGTGTTGCACTGTGGAGTGCAGTCCAAGTCCACTGGCCCTGAGCGCCTACTGCCTCTGCGTTCGGAGTTGAATATTAAATTCCGTATAGCGCCTGATCGAATGATAAGCGCAAGTTAAACTCAGTTTGCGTTTATCAAAGTTGCTTTCATTGAAGCGACCAATTTTGCAATCTGCATTTCAAGGATTGGAGCCTGTTGTCTGTTTCGTGGGTTCGCTAGGCGTTTATGGAAGAGTTTGACTTCCTTCTGCAGTGCAGGTAATTGCCTTGACAACTGGGTACATGGCTGTGCGGTGGTTAATTTAAGTAATTTGGACAGTTCCGTCTTATTAATAATTCCTACAATGCTGCTACTGAACGCTTTCTTGCCATTCTGTTGCATGCCTCTCTCCAACATGTTCCAGTAACAGAACGCGTATCAGCATGATGTCTGGATTTCAATACAACTGCCGCCTTCTTTCTTGAACTGAATTTGTGCTCATAGTGGCTCTATCATTTCTGTTCCTTAGCTTCGGACGGGTTTCTATTACCAACCTCTACCCTAATTATTTGCTCCAGAGCTCCTCTTCTAAATCGCACCCTCCTAATGTGAACTCCCGTTTTTCCATGGGAATTGCTATGCTGATGAAATCATGCTAATTTTTCTGGGATTTCGTGACCATGTGACCATTTTTGCACGCAGACCAGGTCAGCTTGGGTCATCCTGGCTGACCGATTTCGCAGTTAGCCACAGTAGATGCGTTAGCGCTCTTCAAGGCTAAAACCGGCAACCCTGTAGTACACGTGACTAGAATGGCCCAGTGACCCAGCTTTAGTCTCAGTCAGGTCCCGACAATCCAGCCACGTTAATCAAACACAGTCCCTTCATCTGTGCACGTCGGTTAGCGATTGCGCCAGATCAGGAGCGGATTTATCATCAACTTACCAGGGATTATGTTGAGATCCAAGGCCTTTGCGCATAAGCTCACAACGTAGTTAATAAAAATTACCGACTCAGGCAGTAAAAGGCATAACGACTACAATGCATTATTAATCAGCGGCGATAGCGAAAGACATCCAGAACGGCACCCTGATTATTGCAATCTATCCCAATTTGCTGCTAAGACTTGGCCTTACTTCTGCAATGACCTTTGTGGAAGGACGAGAGAGAGAGATTTTAGATCCGCCGCGCTGGTGAGAAATCACCTCAATTCCATTAGGTGTCATTATTTTATGAATCAGAAGTGCACATAATTGGGGACCTTTGTCCGACGTAACCAGCTATGCACATATCAGCATGACGTGTTTTTTTCAGCATTAAAAATTGTTCGAAATAGGGCATAGCATGAAGGAACACCACTTACCCACCATCTGTTGAGCGAACTTGTTGGTGAAGGTACAAGCCCTTGTGCTGGAGGCCTTTCCAAGTCCGTTTGCGCTTAGCAAGGCTGCGCAGTCCGTCACTTATCGCATCAGCAGACTGTAGAAGATAGGAAAAATGAATGAACTTATTCAAGGTAAGAAGTGTAATAGAACCTTAGTAGATCTCTGCAAGAGTTCTGTAGTTATGTCTTTCGCAGTTTCTTTGAAGTCGCGGGGAGGATTGTCGTAGCCGCGCACTAAAGTTTTACCCGTGAAGACTTTATGACTTGCCCATTACTATATGATTGACGAATGCTTCGCATAGCAGTGTCCGGATGTAAGCGATCTTCACGTTAATTTGAAAATAGGTCTAGACGCACAGGAAGCGAATAAGCTTGTCGTAGACTCTACGACCTTGCACAAATATCACACCGATGAATGCCTAGTACAAACCTATGGTTCTGTCATGGTCTTGGAGTTATCCAGTCAGGACTATGCGTTTAGTAAACACAAGAATTTGACCCGACAAATAGGGGTATGGAACTTTGAGCTGCACGCCGGTTTCAAATGATAGCACCGTCGATAAATTTATTGATATGGTGTGGCAACTGACGCGAGGTAAGGTCGTTTACCAGCACCGCGAATGTTCACGTTAGTTAAGCAAACTTCAGCCTAAATGCAATGTACTGATAAATGGGATCTTAGGCACGTAACCTCAAGACTTTCGGCGGTCGCTACTAAAGTGGACCGTTTGCTGAAAATGAACTTCAAGGTACTTAAAACGCGGAAAGGTGCAGTGGACAAGGAGAACGCGGGAACGCCTCAGTTGGAGAATTTACAAAGGGACCATACGCAGCTCCGAAAAGATCTGCTCTGCCGCATCAATTTCCTCTAACCTGTCTCCGAGGCGTGGAAGTTGGCAATTCGCGATCTTCTAAATTCTTGGTGCAATGTACTGAAGCAAATCGAGCGAAAACCAGGTAACGATAGTATCAGTTTAATAGTTTTTACATGTGGCTTAAATGTGTAGTCCCTTCTTATCTTTTGGTTTAAACCGCCCGCAACTCCCGCTTTTGCACTGATCATATGCGGTCAGGATGGTGTCGGACCCACGATCGGAGTAAGTGATTAGCCTTTGCTGAAGACCTATCATCCTGACATCTTTGCTGATTTGATCCCAAGGTTGATCCCGTGGTTTGAAATTTCGGCTCTTCTTTCACGTTTGCTTCTACAGGGTTGTGTAGACAAACTGATTTTCGCTTTTACGTATTATAAGAATTCCTGCCTTTTTAAGAGCTACAATGCAAACTTCCTGAATGCATCTTAAACAGCATTAGTCGTAGGGATGGAGAGTACTAAGCTCTTGGTCATTCTAAGAGGGAAAGGATGGACATGTTTTGCAATCATACAAATTGTTTCAACTCCTTAGAACAATGCTACCGCACACAGAGTCCTAATTTCGCTTCTTTCATTGGCCACCAACGCCTGTAAAGCACTTCCAAAAGTTGATTGTTCGAGAATGTGGTTTGGCCTGATTGCTTTTCTTTTCCCTCTCAACAGTTAATTTTAACTTCTGTGCTGCAGCCCTAGGAAGTTTCGGCTTTCATCGAAATTGTTGCTCCCAAAGCATCATTCGGATTACAATGCCCGACTAAATTGTTAACAGTGGACCAGTTGGTTTGTGGATTGTTGATTTTAGGACGCAGGCTGTGTAAGGGTTCACTTAAGTGTGATAACGTGTAAAACGGGATACTTTGATAGCATGAATAAAACCGACCTGTTGGCGCGACATTTACGCCACCACATTCCCTGCTAGGTGAGCTGAATTGGCGGAGGGTCCGACTGGATGGACAGGCTTAAGGAACACAAACTTCCAAAATGATGAGTTCATTTGGCACGCTGGTGTATCGTGGTGCGTTACTTAAAGGCGAGGCAGTATAACCAACCGGAATTTCATAAGCTTCCTTAGTTCTTGCACTCTTAACCCATGCTAGTAGTCAGGAACGTCATTCCGAGAAGTTAGATGTGGCAGATCGTGCTGTTGATTTCAAGGTTTGCGACAGAACTCTGTGAGTCCAAAGAAGCTGCATCACTTTCAAGCGGAAGAATTGCTCTACTTGACACCATCTATACCGTCGGACCCAACATCATCTCCCAGTGCAACTGCCCTTTGGTGAGGAATTGAGGTTTACAGGGCTAATGATGCATGTCCATCACCTCGCTTACCATCGCTATCAACGTTCATGGTCATCCGACACATCTGATGAACAACTGGCGCATCCTAGATAAATGCTGCTACTCCGGGTGCTGTT
>JAJOLY010000064.1:12500-31049 GCA_023968675.1 Taenia pisiformis | reverse complement strand
CACCTGTTGCATCACCACCACCCCCTCCCCCCAACAGGTGCCACGTGGCACAGTGTTTTACATGGCGAAAAGCCGATAAATGCGTGAAATCACACCCCCTTCCTCCCCTTCACTTTCACTTTCCCCGACCCACCACCCCCCACTTAGCAACACCCCCTCGACGGCACACCTGTTGCATCACCACCACCCCCCTCCCCCCAACAGGTGCCACGTGGCACAGTGTTTTACATGGCGAAAAGCCGATAAATGCGTGAAATCACACCCCCTTCCTCCCCTTCACTTTCACTTTCCCCGACCCACCACCCCCCACTTAGCAACACCCCCTCGACGGCACACCTGTTGCATCACCACCACCCCCCTCCCCCCTACAGGTGCCACGTGGCACAGTGTTTTACATGGCGAAAAGCCGATAAATGCGTGAAATCACACCCCCTTCCTCCCCTTCACTTTCACTTTCCCCGACCCACCACCCCCCACTTAGCAACACCCCCTCGACGGCACACCTGTTGCATCACCACCACCCCCCTCCCCCCAACAGGTGCCACGTGGCACAGTGTTTTACATGGCGAAAAGCCGATAAATGCGTGAAATCACACCCCCTTCCTCCCCTTCACTTTCACTTTCCCCGACCCACCACCCCCCACTTAGCAACACCCCCTCGACGGCACACCTGTTGCATCACCACCACCCCCCTCCCCCCAACAGGTGCCACGTGGCACAGTGTTTTACATGGCGAAAGCCGATAAATGCGTGAAATCACACCCCCTTCCTCCCCTTCACTTTCACTTTCCCCGACCCACCACCCCCCACTTAGCAACACCCCCTCGACGGCACACCTGTTGCATCACCACCACCCCCCTCCCCCCAACAGGTGCCACGTGGCACAGTGTTTTACATGGCGAAAAGCCGATAAATGCGTGAAATCACACCCCCTTCCTCCCCTTCACTTTCACTTTCCCCGACCCACCACCCCCCACTTAGCAACACCCCCTCGACGGCACACCTGTTGCATCACCACCACCCCCCTCCCCCCAACAGGTGCCACGTGGCACAGTGTTTTACATGGCGAAAAGCCGATAAATGCGTGAAATCACACCCCCTTCCTCCCCTTCACTTTCACTTTCCCCGACCCACCACCCCCCACTTAGCAACACCCCCTCGACGGCACACCTGTTGCATCACCACCACCCCCCTCCCCCCAACAGGTGCCACGTGGCACAGTGTTTTACATGGCGAAAAGCCGATAAATGCGTGAAATCACACCCCCTTCCTCCCCTTCACTTTCACTTTCCCCGACCCACCACCCCCCACTTAGCAACACCCCCTCGACGGCACACCTGTTGCATCACCACCACCCCCCTCCCCCCAACAGGTGCCACGTGGCACAGTGTTTTACATGGCGAAAAGCCGATAAATGCGTGAAATCACACCCCCTTCCTCCCCTTCACTTTCACTTTCCCCGACCCACCACCCCCCACTTAGCAACACCCCCTCGACGGCACACCTGTTGCATCACCACCACCCCCCTCCCCCCAACAGGTGCCACGTGGCACAGTGTTTTACATGGCGAAAAGCCGATAAATGCGTGAAATCACACCCCCTTCCTCCCCTTCACTTTCACTTTCCCCGACCCACCACCCCCCACTTAGCAACACCCCCTCGACGGCACACCTGTTGCATCACCACCACCCCCCTCCCCCCAACAGGTGCCACGTGGCACAGTGTTTTACATGGCGAAAAGCCGATAAATGCGTGAAATCACACCCCCTTCCTCCCCTTCACTTTCACTTTCCCCGACCCACCACCCCCCACTTAGCAACACCCCCTCGACGGCACACCTGTTGCATCACCACCACCCCCCTCCCCCCAACAGGTGCCACGTGGCACAGTGTTTTACATGGCGAAAAGCCGATAAATGCGTGAAATCACACCCCCTTCCTCCCCTTCACTTTCACTTTCCCCGACCCACCACCCCCCACTTAGCAACACCCCCTCGACGGCACACCTGTTGCATCACCACCACCCCCCTCCCCCCAACAGGTGCCACGTGGCACAGTGTTTTACATGGCGATAAATGCGTGAAATCACACCCCCTTCCTCCCCTTCACTTTCACTTTCCCCGACCCACCACCCCCCACTTAGCAACACCCCCTCGACGGCACACCTGTTGCATCACCACCACCCCCCTCCCCCCAACAGGTGCCACGTGGCACAGTGTTTTACATGGCGAAAAGCCGATAAATGCGTGAAATCACACCCCCTTCCTCCCCTTCACTTTCACTTTCCCCGACCCACCACCCCCCACTTAGCAACACCCCCTCGACGGCACACCTGTTGCATCACCACCACCCCCCTCCCCCCTACAGGTGCCACGTGGCACAGTGTTTTACATGGCGAAAAGCCGATAAATGCGTGAAATCACACCCCCTTCCTCCCCTTCACTTTCACTTTCCCCGACCCACCACCCCCCACTTAGCAACACCCCCTCGACGGCACACCTGTTGCATCACCACCACCCCCCTCCCCCCAACAGGTGCCACGTGGCACAGTGTTTTACATGGCGAAAAGCCGATAAATGCGTGAAATCACACCCCCTTCCTCCCCTTCACTTTCACTTTCCCCTGACCCACCACCCCCCACTTAGCAACACCCCCTCGACGGCACACCTGTTGCATCACCACCACCCCCCTCCCCCCAACAGGTGCCACGTGGCACAGTGTTTTACATGGCGAAAGCGATAAATGCGTGAAATCACACCCCCTTCCTCCCCTTCACTTTCACTTTCCCCGACCCACCACCCCCCACTTAGCAACACCCCCTCGACGGCACACCTGTTGCATCACCACCACCCCCCTCCCCCCAACAGGTGCCACGTGGCACAGTGTTTTACATGGCGAAAAGCCGATAAATGCGTGAAATCACACCCCCTTCCTCCCCTTCACTTTCACTTTCCCCGACCCACCACCCCCCACTTAGCAACACCCCCTCGACGGCACACCTGTTGCATCACCACCACCCCCCTCCCCCCAACAGGTGCCACGTGGCACAGTGTTTTACATGGCGAAAAGCCGATAAATGCGTGAAATCACACCCCCTTCCTCCCCTTCACTTTCACTTTCCCCGACCCACCACCCCCCCACTTAGCAACACCCCCTCGACGGCACACCTGTTGCATCACCACCACCCCCCTCCCCCCAACAGGTGCCACGTGGCACAGTGTTTTACATGGCGAAAAGCCGATAAATGCGTGAAATCACACCCCCTTCCTCCCCTTCACTTTCACTTTCCCCGACCCACCACCCCCCACTTAGCAACACCCCCTCGACGGCACACCTGTTGCATCACCACCACCCCCCTCCCCCCAACAGGTGCCACGTGGCACAGTGTTTTACATGGCGAAAAGCCGATAAATGCGTGAAATCACACCCCCTTCCTCCCCTTCACTTTCACTTTCCCCGACCCACCACCCCCCACTTAGCAACACCCCCTCGACGGCACACCTGTTGCATCACCACCACCCCCCTCCCCCCAACAGGTGCCACGTGGCACAGTGTTTTACATGGCGAAAAGCCGATAAATGCGTGAAATCACACCCCCTTCCTCCCCTTCACTTTCACTTTCCCCGACCCACCACCCCCCACTTAGCAACACCCCCTCGACGGCACACCTGTTGCATCACCACCACCCCCCTCCCCCCAACAGGTGCCACGTGGCACAGTGTTTTACATGGCGAAAAGCCGATAAATGCGTGAAATCACACCCCCTTCCTCCCCTTCACTTTCACTTTCCCCGACCCACCACCCCCCACTTAGCAACACCCCCTCGACGGCACACCTGTTGCATCACCACCACCCCCCTCCCCCCAACAGGTGCCACGTGGCACAGTGTTTTACATGGCGAAAAGCCGATAAATGCGTGAAATCACACCCCCTTCCTCCCCTTCACTTTCACTTTCCCCGACCCACCACCCCCCACTTAGCAACACCCCCTCGACGGCACACCTGTTGCATCACCACCACCCCCCTCCCCCCAACAGGTGCCACGTGGCACAGTGTTTTACATGGCGAAAAGCCGATAAATGCGTGAAATCACACCCCCTTCCTCCCCTTCACTTTCACTTTCCCCGACCCACCACCCCCCACTTAGCAACACCCCCTCGACGGCACACCTGTTGCATCACCACCACCCCCCTCCCCCCAACAGGTGCCACGTGGCACAGTGTTTTACATGGCGAAAAGCCGATAAATGCGTGAAATCACACCCCCTTCCTCCCCTTCACTTTCACTTTCCCCGACCCACCACCCCCCCACTTAGCAACACCCCCTCGACGGCACACCTGTTGCATCACCACCACCCCCCTCCCCCCAACAGGTGCCACGTGGCACAGTGTTTTACATGGCGAAAGCGATAAATGCGTGAAATCACACCCCCTTCCTCCCCTTCACTTTCACTTTCCCCGACCCACCACCCCCCACTTAGCAACACCCCCTCGACGGCACACCTGTTGCATCACCACCACCCCCCTCCCCCCAACAGGTGCCACGTGGCACAGTGTTTTACATGGCGAAAAGCCGATAAATGCGTGAAATCACACCCCCTTCCTCCCCTTCACTTTCACTTTCCCCGACCCACCACCCCCCACTTAGCAACACCCCCTCGACGGCACACCTGTTGCATCACCACCACCCCCCTCCCCCCTACAGGTGCCACGTGGCACAGTGTTTTACATGGCGAAAAGCCGATAAATGCGTGAAATCACACCCCCTTCCTCCCCTTCACTTTCACTTTCCCCGACCCACCACCCCCCACTTAGCAACACCCCCTCGACGGCACACCTGTTGCATCACCACCACCCCCCTCCCCCCAACAGGTGCCACGTGGCACAGTGTTTTACATGGCGAAAAGCCGATAAATGCGTGAAATCACACCCCCTTCCTCCCCTTCACTTTCACTTTCCCCGACCCACCACCCCCCACTTAGCAACACCCCCTCGACGGCACACCTGTTGCATCACCACCACCCCCCTCCCCCCAACAGGTGCCACGTGGCACAGTGTTTTACATGGCGAAAAGCCGATAAATGCGTGAAATCACACCCCCTTCCTCCCCTTCACTTTCACTTTCCCCGACCCACCACCCCCCACTTAGCAACACCCCCTCGACGGCACACCTGTTGCATCACCACCACCCCCCTCCCCCCAACAGGTGCCACGTGGCACAGTGTTTTACATGGCGAAAAGCCGATAAATGCGTGAAATCACACCCCCTTCCTCCCCTTCACTTTCACTTTCCCCGACCCACCACCCCCCACTTAGCAACACCCCCTCGACGGCACACCTGTTGCATCACCACCACCCCCCTCCCCCCAACAGGTGCCACGTGGCACAGTGTTTTACATGGCGAAAAGCCGATAAATGCGTGAAATCACACCCCCTTCCTCCCCTTCACTTTCACTTTCCCCGACCCACCACCCCCCCACTTAGCAACACCCCCTCGACGGCACACCTGTTGCATCACCACCACCCCCCTCCCCCCAACAGGTGCCACGTGGCACAGTGTTTTACATGGCGAAAAGCCGATAAATGCGTGAAATCACACCCCCTTCCTCCCCTTCACTTTCACTTTCCCCGACCCACCACCCCCCACTTAGCAACACCCCCTCGACGGCACACCTGTTGCATCACCACCACCCCCCTCCCCCCAACAGGTGCCACGTGGCACAGTGTTTTACATGGCGAAAAGCCGATAAATGCGTGAAATCACACCCCCTTCCTCCCCTTCACTTTCACTTTCCCCGACCCACCACCCCCCACTTAGCAACACCCCCTCGACGGCACACCTGTTGCATCACCACCACCCCCCTCCCCCCTACAGGTGCCACGTGGCACAGTGTTTTACATGGCGATAAATGCGTGAAATCACACCCCCTTCCTCCCCTTCACTTTCACTTTCCCCGACCCACCACCCCCCCACTTAGCAACACCCCCTCGACGGCACACCTGTTGCATCACCACCACCCCCCTCCCCCCAACAGGTGCCACGTGGCACAGTGTTTTACATGGCGAAAAGCCGATAAATGCGTGAAATCACACCCCCTTCCTCCCCTTCACTTTCACTTTCCCCGACCCACCACCCCCCACTTAGCAACACCCCCTCGACGGCACACCTGTTGCATCACCACCACCCCCCTCCCCCCAACAGGTGCCACGTGGCACAGTGTTTTACATGGCGAAAAGCCGATAAATGCGTGAAATCACACCCCCTTCCTCCCCTTCACTTTCACTTTCCCCGACCCACCACCCCCCACTTAGCAACACCCCCTCGACGGCACACCTGTTGCATCACCACCACCCCCCTCCCCCCAACAGGTGCCACGTGGCACAGTGTTTTACATGGCGAAAAGCCGATAAATGCGTGAAATCACACCCCCTTCCTCCCCTTCACTTTCACTTTCCCCGACCCACCACCCCCCACTTAGCAACACCCCCTCGACGGCACACCTGTTGCATCACCACCACCCCCCTCCCCCCAACAGGTGCCACGTGGCACAGTGTTTTACATGGCGAAAAGCGATAAATGCGTGAAATCACACCCCCTTCCTCCCCTTCACTTTCACTTTCCCCGACCCACCACCCCCCACTTAGCAACACCCCCTCGACGGCACACCTGTTGCATCACCACCACCCCCCTCCCCCCAACAGGTGCCACGTGGCACAGTGTTTTACATGGCGAAAAGCCGATAAATGCGTGAAATCACACCCCCTTCCTCCCCTTCACTTTCACTTTCCCCGACCCACCACCCCCCACTTAGCAACACCCCCTCGACGGCACACCTGTTGCATCACCACCACCCCCCTCCCCCCAACAGGTGCCACGTGGCACAGTGTTTTACATGGCGAAAAGCCGATAAATGCGTGAAATCACACCCCCTTCCTCCCCTTCACTTTCACTTTCCCCGACCCACCACCCCCCACTTAGCAACACCCCCTCGACGGCACACCTGTTGCATCACCACCACCCCCCTCCCCCCAACAGGTGCCACGTGGCACAGTGTTTTACATGGCGAAAAGCCGATAAATGCGTGAAATCACACCCCCTTCCTCCCCTTCACTTTCACTTTCCCCGACCCACCACCCCCCACTTAGCAACACCCCCTCGACGGCACACCTGTTGCATCACCACCACCCCCCTCCCCCCAACAGGTGCCACGTGGCACAGTGTTTTACATGGCGAAAAGCCGATAAATGCGTGAAATCACACCCCCTTCCTCCCCTTCACTTTCACTTTCCCCGACCCACCACCCCCCCACTTAGCAACACCCCCTCGACGGCACACCTGTTGCATCACCACCACCCCCCTCCCCCCAACAGGTGCCACGTGGCACAGTGTTTTACATGGCGAAAAGCCGATAAATGCGTGAAATCACACCCCCTTCCTCCCCTTCACTTTCACTTTCCCCGACCCACCACCCCCCACTTAGCAACACCCCCTCGACGGCACACCTGTTGCATCACCACCACCCCCCTCCCCCCAACAGGTGCCACGTGGCACAGTGTTTTACATGGCGAAAAGCCGATAAATGCGTGAAATCACACCCCCTTCCTCCCCTTCACTTTCACTTTCCCCGACCCACCACCCCCCACTTAGCAACACCCCCTCGACGGCACACCTGTTGCATCACCACCACCCCCCTCCCCCCAACAGGTGCCACGTGGCACAGTGTTTTACATGGCGAAAAGCCGATAAATGCGTGAAATCACACCCCCTTCCTCCCCTTCACTTTCACTTTCCCCGACCCACCACCCCCCACTTAGCAACACCCCCTCGACGGCACACCTGTTGCATCACCACCACCCCCCTCCCCCCAACAGGTGCCACGTGGCACAGTGTTTTACATGGCGAAAAGCCGATAAATGCGTGAAATCACACCCCCTTCCTCCCCTTCACTTTCACTTTCCGCTGACCCACCACCCCCCACTTAGCAACACCCCCTCGACGGCACACCTGTTGCATCACCACCACCCCCCTCCCCCCAACAGGTGCCACGTGGCACAGTGTTTTACATGGCGATAAATGCGTGAAATCACACCCCCTTCCTCCCCTTCACTTTCACTTTCCCCGACCCACCACCCCCCACTTAGCAACACCCCCTCGACGGCACACCTGTTGCATCACCACCACCCCCCTCCCCCCAACAGGTGCCACGTGGCACAGTGTTTTACATGGCGAAAAGCCGATAAATGCGTGAAATCACACCCCCTTCCTCCCCTTCACTTTCACTTTCCCCGACCCACCACCCCCCACTTAGCAACACCCCCTCGACGGCACACCTGTTGCATCACCACCACCCCCCTCCCCCCTACAGGTGCCACGTGGCACAGTGTTTTACATGGCGAAAAGCCGATAAATGCGTGAAATCACACCCCCTTCCTCCCCTTCACTTTCACTTTCCCCGACCCACCACCCCCCACTTAGCAACACCCCCTCGACGGCACACCTGTTGCATCACCACCACCCCCCTCCCCCCAACAGGTGCCACGTGGCACAGTGTTTTACATGGCGAAAAGCCGATAAATGCGTGAAATCACACCCCCTTCCTCCCCTTCACTTTCACTTTCCCCGACCCACCACCCCCCACTTAGCAACACCCCCTCGACGGCACACCTGTTGCATCACCACCACCCCCCTCCCCCCAACAGGTGCCACGTGGCACAGTGTTTTACATGGCGAAAAGCCGATAAATGCGTGAAATCACACCCCCTTCCTCCCCTTCACTTTCACTTTCCCCGACCCACCACCCCCCACTTAGCAACACCCCCTCGACGGCACACCTGTTGCATCACCACCACCCCCCTCCCCCCAACAGGTGCCACGTGGCACAGTGTTTTACATGGCGAAAAGCCGATAAATGCGTGAAATCACACCCCCTTCCTCCCCTTCACTTTCACTTTCCCCTGACCCACCACCCCCCACTTAGCAACACCCCCTCGACGGCACACCTGTTGCATCACCACCACCCCCCTCCCCCCAACAGGTGCCACGTGGCACAGTGTTTTACATGGCGAAAAGCCGATAAATGCGTGAAATCACACCCCCTTCCTCCCCTTCACTTTCACTTTCCCCGACCCACCACCCCCCACTTAGCAACACCCCCTCGACGGCACACCTGTTGCATCACCACCACCCCCCTCCCCCCAACAGGTGCCACGTGGCACAGTGTTTTACATGGCGAAAAGCCGATAAATGCGTGAAATCACACCCCCTTCCTCCCCTTCACTTTCACTTTCCCCGACCCACCACCCCCCACTTAGCAACACCCCCTCGACGGCACACCTGTTGCATCACCACCACCCCCCTCCCCCCAACAGGTGCCACGTGGCACAGTGTTTTACATGGCGAAAAGCCGATAAATGCGTGAAATCACACCCCCTTCCTCCCCTTCACTTTCACTTTCCCCGACCCACCACCCCCCACTTAGCAACACCCCCTCGACGGCACACCTGTTGCATCACCACCACCCCCCTCCCCCCAACAGGTGCCACGTGGCACAGTGTTTTACATGGCGAAAAGCCGATAAATGCGTGAAATCACACCCCCTTCCTCCCCTTCACTTTCACTTTCCCCGACCCACCACCCCCCACTTAGCAACACCCCCTCGACGGCACACCTGTTGCATCACCACCACCCCCCTCCCCCCAACAGGTGCCACGTGGCACAGTGTTTTACATGGCGAAAAGCCGATAAATGCGTGAAATCACACCCCCTTCCTCCCCTTCACTTTCACTTTCCCCGACCCACCACCCCCCACTTAGCAACACCCCCTCGACGGCACACCTGTTGCATCACCACCACCCCCCTCCCCCCAACAGGTGCCACGTGGCACAGTGTTTTACATGGCGAAAAGCCGATAAATGCGTGAAATCACACCCCCTTCCTCCCCTTCACTTTCACTTTCCCCGACCCACCACCCCCCACTTAGCAACACCCCCTCGACGGCACACCTGTTGCATCACCACCACCCCCCTCCCCCCAACAGGTGCCACGTGGCACAGTGTTTTACATGGCGAAAAGCCGATAAATGCGTGAAATCACACCCCCTTCCTCCCCTTCACTTTCACTTTCCCCGACCCACCACCCCCCACTTAGCAACACCCCCTCGACGGCACACCTGTTGCATCACCACCACCCCCCTCCCCCCAACAGGTGCCACGTGGCACAGTGTTTTACATGGCGAAAAGCCGATAAATGCGTGAAATCACACCCCCTTCCTCCCCTTCACTTTCACTTTCCCCGACCCACCACCCCCCACTTAGCAACACCCCCTCGACGGCACACCTGTTGCATCACCACCACCCCCCTCCCCCCAACAGGTGCCACGTGGCACAGTGTTTTACATGGCGAAAAGCCGATAAATGCGTGAAATCACACCCCCTTCCTCCCCTTCACTTTCACTTTCCCCGACCCACCACCCCCCACTTAGCAACACCCCCTCGACGGCACACCTGTTGCATCACCACCACCCCCCTCCCCCCAACAGGTGCCACGTGGCACAGTGTTTTACATGGCGAAAAGCCGATAAATGCGTGAAATCACACCCCCTTCCTCCCCTTCACTTTCACTTTCCCCGACCCACCACCCCCCACTTAGCAACACCCCCTCGACGGCACACCTGTTGCATCACCACCACCCCCCTCCCCCCTACAGGTGCCACGTGGCACAGTGTTTTACATGGCGATAAATGCGTGAAATCACACCCCCTTCCTCCCCTTCACTTTCACTTTCCCCGACCCACCACCCCCCACTTAGCAACACCCCCTCGACGGCACACCTGTTGCATCACCACCACCCCCCTCCCCCCAACAGGTGCCACGTGGCACAGTGTTTTACATGGCGAAAAGCCGATAAATGCGTGAAATCACACCCCCTTCCTCCCCTTCACTTTCACTTTCCCCGACCCACCACCCCCCACTTAGCAACACCCCCTCGACGGCACACCTGTTGCATCACCACCACCCCCCTCCCCCCTACAGGTGCCACGTGGCACAGTGTTTTACATGGCGAAAAGCCGATAAATGCGTGAAATCACACCCCCTTCCTCCCCTTCACTTTCACTTTCCCCGACCCACCACCCCCCACTTAGCAACACCCCCTCGACGGCACACCTGTTGCATCACCACCACCCCCCTCCCCCCAACAGGTGCCACGTGGCACAGTGTTTTACATGGCGAAAAGCCGATAAATGCGTGAAATCACACCCCCTTCCTCCCCTTCACTTTCACTTTCGCCTGACCCACCACCCCCCACTTAGCAACACCCCCTCGACGGCACACCTGTTGCATCACCACCACCCCCCTCCCCCCAACAGGTGCCACGTGGCACAGTGTTTTACATGGCGAAAAGCCGATAAATGCGTGAAATCACACCCCCTTCCTCCCCTTCACTTTCACTTTCCCCGACCCACCACCCCCCACTTAGCAACACCCCCTCGACGGCACACCTGTTGCATCACCACCACCCCCCTCCCCCCAACAGGTGCCACGTGGCACAGTGTTTTACATGGCGAAAAGGTGCCATTTATTCTTTCCTATTTTCACTTTTTTGTACGTCATTTTTCATTTTGTGTGCCTAACAGTGGCTTGTGTGCACGTGCACAGGCACGTGTAGTTCGGTGTGCATGTGCGCACGTGTCTACACAAGTCTTTGTGTGGGTTGGATGCACACTGTGTTTGGTACGGCAAGTTGCACCGAATCTACGGTGCCTGGCATATATAAGAGCGGCACTTCACCTCGTTTTGAAGCCGCTAGCCACGAGACAATCCTTGCTGCCCGTGGCCAACGCGTATGCATGGCCCTAAGCAGCTGCAACAGCTGCAGCAGTGAGGAGTGGCAACTTGTTCTGTGGGCGCTTATGGCAGTGGTAGTGCCATGTTAAGCGCAACGCTAGCCCTCTTATGCTGCTTTCTCCAATGCTGGTGTCCCACTGGCTTGCTGGCTCACCCACCTGCTGCTGCTTAGCTCAATGCATGGGTCGCACTGTTACGCGACGGCAGGGCGTTTGCTTTGCGCTCTGCTGGTTGTATGGGCAGGCAGAGCAGGGCAGGGCAGGGCTGCAGTGCAGTGCAGTGCTAGGCTTGGTGGTTAAGCAGATGTGTGATACCAGTCTAGTGGAGGGTAGTGTAGTGGGCATTCGTCCGTGATGGCTAAGGCGAGGCAAAGCAAAGCGGGTAGGTTAGTAGGCAGGCAGTTGTGTTTGTGCCTCAAGTTAATGCCTTCTGCTTCTGCTGATATGCTGCTGTGTGAGGGTGGTCAGTTGGCCGTGTCTATGCTTACTCGGTGTCTGCTCTCCGTTAACGAAGACGACGACGACGACGGCAGACAATGGAGCCTACTCGACGTGTAGCTGGCCAGCGAGTGGTACACATACATGCATGCATGGTGTTTCAGTTGACTGTGCGACGAGGCATGTGGTACTGTGTTGTGGGCTTGTACACGCGTAGAGTGGGCTCTGTGGCATGCGTAACCGGCTGACCTGTCCTGTGTAGAATGACAAGCAAAGGCTACCACTGAGTACTCCTTGCTGGTCATATGTGCTTACGGATAATCGCAGGCCTGTGCTCTGCTGCTGCTGCTGCTGCTGCTGGCGCTGCTGCTAGTGCTGCAGTAGTGTAGTAGGTGGTGGTAGCATGCAGCAGCATCACATTGAACCGTCTGGCGAGCGTCTATACGACGTGTGTGTAACTGTGTGTGTGTGTGTTGCTGCGCTAGTATCCTGAATGGTGGGATGCGGCGTGTGCAGCTGGCTGGCTGGCTGCCTGGTAGCAGTGGTGTAGTGTAGTGTGGTGCTTGCATGCTAGCTGGCTAGCTAACTTGCTCGCTAACCTGCCCGTAGCGCATCATTATGCAGGCTAGTTAGTTAGTGGGTGGGGCGTAATGATGCGTATGTGTAGGTGTGCGTGTGATGAACTACCTGGTTGATCCTGCCAGTAGTCATATGCTTGTCTCAAAGATTAAGCCATGCATGTCTCAGTTCAGGCCCTAGTACGGTGAAACCGCGAATGGCTCATTAAATCAGCTATGGTTTATTGGATCGTACTCGTTAAATGGATAACTGTAATAACTCTAGAGCTAATACATGCTTCGATGCCCTGACCCTGTTTGCTTACCTCTCTATCTGCTTGCTTGCTTGCTTGCTTGCTTGCAGTTGCAGTGGTGGGCAGTAGCAGGGGATGGGTGCACTTATTAGATCAGAAGCCAACCAACTGCTTGCACGTGCGTGCGTGAGTGCGCGCGTGGAGGCGTTGAGAGGAGGAGGAGACCGCTTCTGGTGACTCTGGATAATTGTTACAGATCGCAGTCGGCCTTGAGTCGGCGACGGGTCCTTCAAATGTCTGCCCTATCAACTGTCGATGGTAGGTGACCTGCCTACCATGGTGATAACGGGTAACGGGGAATCAGGGTTCGATTCCGGAGAGGGAGCCTGAGAAACGGCTACCACTTCCAAGGGAGGCAGCAGGCGCGCAAATTACCCACTCCCGGCACGGGGAGGTGGTGACGAAAAATACCGATGCGGGACTCCTTTAAGAGGCTCCGTAATCGGAATGAGTGGACTCTAAATCCTTTCACGAGGATCAATTGGAGGGCAAGTCTGGTGCCAGCAGCCGCGGTAACTCCAGCTCCAATAGCGTATATTAAAGTTGCTGCAGTTAAAAAGCTCGTAGTTGGATCTCGGTGGCATTGTTGCCTGTTGGTAATTGAGCGGTCGGTGTGTGGTCAATGGTGACGACGATGATGCTCAGCAGCATTTTCGCTGGCAGTAGCAGTAGCACATAGCCTGCTGCGTGTGTGCATGTAGCGATGGCGGTGGCGGTGGCGGTAGTGGTGGTGGCGTTGGCAGTGATGCAATAGCATTGCTGCTACTCTACTGCTGCTGCTGCTGCTGCTGCTAACGCTAGGCTGCTGCATAGGTGGTTGGTGTAAATGTGCTGGTGCATGTGCTTGTGAGGATGTGTGTGTGTGTGTGTCTTGTCGTTTGTCTTGGCCATGAAGAAGCACTGCCGTGTCAAGCTGACAAGGTGATGGTGTCGCCTTTAAGCCATGTCTGTGGTGTCACAGCCGCAGGTGTGGACGGGTGGTGGGCGGTGCTCTGCACACGTTGTGGGGCCTGTCGGCTCGTCTGCATGCCTTGAGATGCCCTTGAATGAGGTGTCTGTAGGCGGATGGCACGTTTACTTTGAACAAATTTGAGTGCTCAAATCAGGCCGATGTTGCCTGAAAAGTTTTGCATGGAATAATGGAATAGGACTTCGGTTCTATTTCGTTGGTTTTCGGATCCGAAGTAATGATCAAAAGAGACAGGCGGGGACGTTTGTATGGCTGCGCTAGAGGTGAAATTCATGGACCGTAGCCAGACAAACTAAAGCGAAAGCATTCGTCAAGCATGTTTTCATTGGCCATGAGCGAAAGTCAGAGGCTCGAAGACGATCAGATACCGTCCTAGTTCTGACCATAAACGATGCCAACTGACGATCCGTGGTGGTAGTAGTATTACCTTCCCCACGGGCAGTCGCCGGGAAACCTTTAAGTGTTTGGGTTCCGGGGGAAGTATGGTTGCAAAGCTGAAACTTAAAGGAATTGACGGAAGGGCACCACCAGGAGTGGAGCCTGCGGCTTAATTTGACTCAACACGGGAAAACTCACCCGGGCCGGACACTATGAGGATTGACAGATTGAGAGCTCTTTCTTGATTTGGTGGTTGGTGGTGCATGGCCGTTCTTAGTTGGTGGAGCGATTTGTCTGGTTAATTCCGATAACGAACGAGACTCCAGCCTGCTAATTAGTGCATTTGTCCACTGCACCTGTGAAGGTGGCGTTGGATAATATCACTTGCCACGGGTGGATGGGCTCTGCTCGCTCAGCCCTGCCTGCCTGCCTGTTATCTGCCTGCGGCTCCTCCTTCTTTCTTCTCCTGCCCTTTCTCCTTCTTCTTCTTCTTCTCCTTCATTTTGCTTTGCTACCCTCCTTCACTGCCTGCGGTGGTGGTGGAGGAGTGGGGTGTGAGCAAGGTGTTGGATGTATGTGGAGGGGAGGTGGGGTGGGGTGGGGTGGGTGGAGTGGGGGATGGGTGGATGGATGGATGGATGGGTGGGTGGATGAACGGATGGGATGAGTGGTACTTGACGCTCGTGGTAATGTTAGTCTGGTGTCAGCCTCCGGGTGTGGCGCGAATGCCTACTTCTTAGAGGGACAAGCGGGAGAAGCCGCACGAAATAGAGCAATAACAGGTCTGTGATGCCCTTAGATGTCCGGGGCCGCACGCGCGCTACAATGACGGTGTCAACGAGTTAGACCTTCTGGCCCGAAAGGGTTGGGCAAACTGGTCAATCACCGTCGTGACAGGGATCGGGGCTTGGAATTGTTCCCCGTGAACGAGGAATTCCTAGTAAGTGCAAGTCATAAGCTTGCGCTGATTACGTCCCTGCCCTTTGTACACACCGCCCGTCGCTACTACCGATTGAATGGTTTAGTAAGGTCCTTGGATTGGCGTCATTGTGGCAGTGGCCGAGAGGTCACGGCCCGACAGGCGCCGAGAAGACGACCGAACTTGATCATTTAGAGGAAGTAAAAGTCGTAACAAGGTTTCCGTAGGTGAACCTGCGGAAGGATCATTACACGTTCTTCTTCTTCTACGCCACGGTTGGCTGGCTGAGTGCCTGTATTGTTATGCCAATGGTGGCAATGGTGGTTGCTGCTGTTGGATAAGGGGATGAATCAAGCAATCCTGTTGTGTCCTGCTGCTGCTGCTGCTGCTGCAGCTGCTGCTGCGATGGGGTGCCTAGTCTGTCTCAAACCTGTGTTGGTGTGCCCGTCTTGTCGTTCGCTAGTTCATTGTGTGTGCGTGTGTGCGGTGGTAGCGACACGATGGGGCCGGTCCATGCCACGGCGGCAGAAAAGTAGACATGCGTATGCGTATGGGTATGCATACATGCGCGTACGTGTGTGTGCAAGGCATAAGATGTCTGATGTGCGGTGGGTGTATAGTGAGTGATGTGTGTGTAGTTAGATTGCTCGCGCATCTACGCCCCATCATGTGTCGTGGTTGTTGTTGTTGCTGTTGCCGTGCGTAATTATTACAACTTGTTGGTGTTGATGTTGATGTTGGTGTTTGGTAAGGAGGTAAGGAGCACCAGCCACATCAGCGACAACAGGTATTAAGTAAGTAGCAAATGAGCTACAGAAGGAGAGAGTGCTAATGAGAATGTTAACTGTGTGCGGTGGATCACTCGGCTCGTGTGTCGATGAAGAGTGCAGCCAACTGTGTGAATTAATGTGAATCGCAGACTGCTTTGAACATCGACATCTTGAACGCATATTGCGGCTATAGGCTTGCCTATGGCCACGTCTATCCGAGCGTCGGCTTACAAACTATCACTGTGCGTCATAATGAGAGCAGTGGCTTGAGAGATTGCCGTGCCGTGCTGTGCTGTGATGTAGCGTTCTTCGTCAGTGTGTGTGTGTGTGTGCGTGTGCACGTGCACGTGCGGCTTCTCTTGAAGGTGTGTGCAGCGGTGATGATTGTGCTACAGTGGTTGCTGTCACCGCCACCGCCACCGCTTCTTGTTTCCTCCACCGTGTGGCATAGCATGGCATGGCAAAATTGGGTGGTGGCAATGGAAGCGATGAAAGAAGTGGTGAGCTGGTGTGTGTGTGTTGCCACAATTCACAAGCCGTGGCCCACTGTGCGTGTGCTATCTGAATGGGCGCGTTATCCACGCAGTGTGTATTGTGGCAACAATTGGTGCAACTGCATGTACACACAACTGGCTAGTTGGCTGACTGACTGACTGACTGACTGACTGACTGACCTCGGATTAGTCGTGAGTACCCGCTGAACTTAAGCATATCAATAAGCGGAGGAGAAGAAACTAACGAGGATTCCCTCAGTAACGGCGAGTGAAGAGGGAGGAGCCCAGCGCCGAAGCCTGCGGCAGGTTTGCTGTTAGGCAATGTGGTGTGTGGGTCGATTGGCGGGACCGCCGCTCCACTCGAAGTCCAGCATTGAGTATGGCAATAAGTGAGTATGGCCCATAGAGGGTGAAAGGCCCGTAGCACATCATCGTCGTTGTGTCAATGGGAGTGGAGGTGCAGGCAAGTGAGGCGGTTCACCAGGTCGACCTGAGAGTCGGGTTGTTTGAGATTGCAGCCCAAAGTGGGTGGTAAACTCCATCCAAGGCTAAATACTAGCACGAGTCCGATAGCGAACAAGTACCGTGAGGGAAAGTTGAAAAGTACTCTGAAGAGAGAGTAAATAGTACGTGAAACCGCATGCAGGTAAACGGGTGGCGTCAAGCTGCTAGCCCAGAGGATTCAGCTGACTGAGTTGGTTGGCGCTGCGCAATTGCTGCTGTGAAAGCGGTGGCAGTTAGTGCAGTGCAGTGCAGTGCAGTGCAGTGTGTGTGTGTGCCGGGTTGGATAGCGGAGCACATTGCTGGCGCGGGTGGCGCTTTTAGTCAGTGCATTTTCTCTGTGGTGAACACCACGACCGGTGGAATTGCCAGTCTGCTGTGGTCGAGTCGTGTCCTCCTGGCCGATGGCTTTGCCTTCAGTCAGGTGGATACGATCGCGGGCAGGTAGGGTGGACGGCGTAGTAGTGCCTCGGTGCTACTGCGTGCTAGCGTTCACTCTCTGTCTTAACGAGTCGCTGCTCTGCCGCTGCTGCTGTGGCCGATTAATGGTGGTGGTGATGCGGATGACTCGGCGGACCGCAGTGGTGAAGGTGACTGTGCAGGGCATCGGATTTGTCCGCCTCATTAGGTTTGCTGCTGCTGCTGCTACTGGCGGCGGTGGTGGTAGTATCTATGTATGGTATCCGGCACGCACGTCACAGGTGCAATCGGCAGGTACACGTCTGTTTGTCAGCATTGTTGCATGTGACTGTCGTGTTGCTTGCAGAGTAATGTGGGCTCGACAGTAGTGTGACGTGTTGACGAGTGGACGGTAGTAGTAGCTGCGAGTGCATGCGGTACCGAGGGTGGAATAGTCAGTGGTGCTGTGGTAGACCGGCCACCCGACCCGTCTTGAAACACGGACCAAGGAGTTTAACATGTGTGCAAGTCGAGGGGTGTGTACGAAACCCAAGGAAGGCGCAGTGAAAGTAAAATCTGTATGTATGTATGCATGTGTGTGTGTGTGTGTGTATGCATACAGTGAGGTGAGATCCTGTTGCACGCGTGGTGAGGACAGGCGCATCACCGGCCCGTCTCATGGTGTAGTTGTTGGTCGATTGGTTAGCTGGTGGTGGTGGTGGTGGTGGTGGTGGTCCTGCTACTACTACTACTACTACTGCTGCTGCTATATTGACTGATGCGTCATCGGGGCGGAGCATGAGCACACATGTTGAGACCCGAAAGATGGTGAACTATGCTTGCGTAGGTTGAAGCCAGAGGAAACTCTGGTGGAGGACCGTAGCGATTCTGACGTGCAAATCGATCGTCAAACGTGAGTATAGGGGCGAAAGACTAATCGAACCATCTAGTAGCTGGTTCCCTCCGAA
>JAJOLY010000064.1:5000-7500 GCA_023968675.1 Taenia pisiformis | reverse complement strand
GCACTTTCACTTTCCCCCGACCCACCACCCCCCACTTAGCAACACCCCCTCGACGGCACACCTGTTGCAGCGGTGATGATTGTGCTACAGTGGTTGCTGTCACCGCCACCGCCACCGCCACCGCTTCTTGTTTCCTCCACCGTGTGGCATAGCATGGCATGGCAAAATTGGGTGGTGGCAATGGAAGCGATGAAAGAAGTGGTGGGCTGGTGTGTGTGTGTGTGTGTGTGTGTGTGTTGCCACAATGCACAAGCCGTGGCCCACTGTGCGTGTGCTATCTGAATGGGCGCGTTATCCACGCAGTGTGTATTGTGACAACAATTGGTGCCACTGCAGGTACACACAACTGGCTGGCTGGCTGGCTGACTGACTGACTGACTGACTGACTGACTGACTGACTGACTGACTGACTGACTGACTGACTGACTGACTGACTGACTGACTGACTGACTGACTGACTGACTGACTGACTGACTGACTGACTGACTGACTGACTGACTGACTGACTGACTGACTGACTGACTGACTGACTGACTGACTGACTGACTGACTGACTGACTGACTGACTGACTGACTGACTGACTGACTGACTGACTGACTGACTGACTGACTGACTGACTGACTGACTGACTGACTGACTGACTGACTGACTGACCTCGGATTAGTCGTGAGTACCCGCTGAACTTAAGCATATCAATAAGCGGAGGAGAAGAAACTAACGAGGATTCCCTCAGTAACGGCGAGTGAAGAGGGAGGAGCCCAGCGCCGAAGCCTGCGGCAGGTTTGCTGTTAGGCAATGTGGTGTGTGGGTCGATTGGCGGGACCGCCGCTCCACTCGAAGTCCAGCATTGAGTATGGCAATAAGTGAGTATGGCCCATAGAGGGTGAAAGGCCCGTAGCACATCATCGTCGTTGTGTCAATGGGAGTGGAGGTGCAGGCAAGTGAGGCGGTTCACCAGGTCGACCTGAGAGTCGGGTTGTTTGAGATTGCAGCCCAAAGTGGGTGGTAAACTCCATCCAAGGCTAAATACTAGCACGAGTCCGATAGCGAACAAGTACCGTGAGGGAAAGTTGAAAAGTACTCTGAAGAGAGAGTAAATAGTACGTGAAACCGCATGCAGGTAAACGGGTGGCGTCAAGCTGCTAGCCCAGAGGATTCAGCTGACTGAGTTGGTTGGCGCTGCGCAATTGCTGCTGTGAAAGCGGTGGCAGTTAGTGCAGTGCAGTGCAGTGCAGTGCAGTGCAGTGCAGTGTGTGTGTGTGCCGGGTTGGATAGCGGAGCACATTGCTGGCGCGGGTGGCGCTTTTAGTCAGTGCATTTTCTCTGTGGTGAACACCACGACCGGTGGAATTGCCAGTCTGCTGTGGTCGAGTCGTGTCCTCCTGGCCGATGGCTTTGCCTTCAGTCAGGTGGATACGATCGCGGGCAGGTAGGGTGGACGGCGTAGTAGTGCCTCGGTGCTACTGCGTGCTAGCGTTCACTCTCTGTCTTAACGAGTCGCTGCTCTGCCGCTGCTGCTGTGGCCGATTAATGGTGGTGGTGATGCGGATGACTCGGCGGACCGCAGTGGTGAAGGTGACTGTGCAGGGCATCGGATTTGTCCGCCTCATTAGGTTTACTGCTGCTGCTGCTACTGGCGGCGGTGGTGGTAGTATCTATGTATGGTATCCGGCACGCACGTCACAGGTGCAATCGGCAGGTACACGTCTGTTTGTCAGCATTGTTGCATGTGACTGTCGTGTTGCTTGCAGAGTAATGTGGGCTCGACAGTAGTGTGACGTGTTGACGAGTGGACGGTAGTAGTAGCTGCGAGTGCATGCGGTACCGAGGGTGGAATAGTCAGTGGTGCTGTGGTAGACCGGCCACCCGACCCGTCTTGAAACACGGACCAAGGAGTTTAACATGTGTGCAAGTCGAGGGGTGTGTACGAAACCCAAGGAAGGCGCAGTGAAAGTAAAATCTGTATGTATGTATGTATGCATGTGTGTGTGTGTGTGTGTGTATGCATACAGTGAGGTGAGATCCTGTTGCACGCGTGGTGAGGACAGGCGCATCACCGGCCCGTCTCATGGTGTAGTTGTTGGTCGATTGGTTAGCTGGTGGTGGTGGTGGTGGTGGTGGTGGTGGTCCTGCTACTACTACTACTACTACTACTGCTGCTATATTGACTGATGCGTCATCGGGGCGGAGCATGAGCACACATGTTGAGACCCGAAAGATGGTGAACTATGCTTGCGTAGGTTGAAGCCAGAGGAAACTCTGGTGGAGGACCGTAGCGATTCTGACGTGCAAATCGATCGTCAAACGTGAGTATAGGGGCGAAAGACTAATCGAACCATCTAGTAGCTGGTTCCCTCCGAAGTTTCCCTCAGGATAGCTGGCACTCGACTAATCAGTTTTATCCGGTAAAGCGAATGATTAGAGGTGGTGGGTTCGAAACGAGCTCAACCTATTCTCAAACTTTAAATGGGTGAGATGTCCAACTCGCTTTGCATATGC
>JAJOLY010000063.1:0-31097 GCA_023968675.1 Taenia pisiformis | reverse complement strand
AAACATTTCAATAGCAAAAAGTGCTCATAGTGGCTTTTGTGGGTCGTGCCGGAATGTTCCTGTGTTGCCAACAACTTTTCTGCATTGAAGGTGCCTCAGAAGCATAAGTTAAGGACTGGCATGGGTACGCTTGTCAATGCAGCAGGGGATCGTATCGACAACGAGAAGCAGTATGCGTAGCTTTCTTGCATCGACACAATTTGGCTTAACCGACGCGCTCGCACTGACTCATTCATCTTATTGTCGTTTTCAAGGAAAGATCTAATAAAATGGAAAAGCCTTGAAGGATCGCCAGTTTCCTGAGTGCCCGATGAGCTGATGACTTCTGCAAGGATGGTGTAGAGGAAGAAGCCGTTCAAGAATTTGTGAGTCCCGGTCTCCAGAGGCATGGCAAATGTAGCCACCCGTTCAGAGGCTCTACAAAGACAGCACTACTTTTCCCTCTTCGCATAGAGAATGCTAAGTGGACATGTTGGCGGGTGTCCTTTGCCTCTAACTGTTACGTGGGCGCGTTGAAATGTTCCAATCATTTTAGCGCTGGGCGATTAGATGAAACAGGCATTAAAAGAATTTTCGGAGAGGGTAATTGCAAGCTTTGAAGTAGGTAGTAAAATCACTTAACTTTAATCCCAACCTAAATCGAGTCACATTCCGCCTACCAATCCGGGGTGGACAGTTAGAAAACGGATAGAATACCTGCGCATACTTCACTGCGGCACCCTTGAGGAGATATCAACAAGATGTCGTTGGAGCCAATTCGTGAGATCGTAGGCGCAGAATGTGTGCTTGGGGAGAAGCGAAGTGCCTGTTATGAAGGTCAAACCGTACCTGTTGTACAAAAGGAAGGCGTGTGGATGAGGGGATGCAGGGCCAATGCAGACAGGCATCAAAAAATGCGTCCTCCAAGGCAGCGCTTCAACTGCAGGCGGAAGGCCGGAGGTGGTGTCGCCTTGTCAGAGCAGAAATCTGTTACCTCTTTTTGGCTACATTTTGCACTGTATGCGTCAATTAATTGCCCCAGGGTACGCACCAAAATACTTAGCAGATATACGCATCTTGAAGTTACTTTGACATTTGGCAATCAAGTCGTAAATATAATGCATTTATGGTGCGAAACGAATGCGATTCTTCAAAACTGCGATAGGATTGGGGGCGACTATGAGTCAGCAAACGCTTGTAAGAGGCTCGAAGATCTTTCCTTTTCTTGATCAACGAAACGATGGTTAAACGAGGAAACGGACTAGATATCGCTGTAAAGTTTCCAAGCATATAAGTGATGTCAGGCCAGATGTAGGATGGAAACTGTCGTGAAAGAGGTGAATGGGAAATACCGTGATTGCGGCTACACTAACATAGAACCCTTGGGTCGTCCTTGTGATAAAAATGTCGGATGAACTCGGATTCCTATGCATTCTGCCTATTCACCACCTGGTGGCACTAATTTGATTCTAGTTCCCGTAAGAATAAGTGACTTTTAACCAGAGAAAATGCAGCTTTCATTTTGCCTGAAGCATTTCTGGGAGCCACCGGTGAAACTTACTCGGGATCAAGAATGGCAGCAATAACCCGCCACATCTCAGAGTAAGTAGAAAGGGGAAGCGCAGGTGAAGCAGAAGCAGAGACAGAGGTAGAGGAAAGTGAACCGGGAGTGAGGTGGAGCAAGCGGTGTGGGTGGAACAGTGTAGCGGCAGCAGAACGCGTGCCGCTCTCTGAAACCACCGTCCCCTCCAACTCCAGAGTCGGTGTTGCCACGGTGCCATGACGACGGACCGGGTTGCTAGGTGGAGCCACGGCTGACATTGGTGGCATCATGGTATGCCCGTTGCGAGTCCACCAAGTCTGCCCATTGAACTGGGAAAAGTATTACGATTTTGCTGCACAGTTTTGTATGATGCTTAAATTAATTGAGCAGCATCTGCAAAGTTGTGTCCGATAAGCGTTGGTGTGAAACCACCTAAATTCAGCCTCCACAACGATGATTTCACCGCGGTAAGTAAAACCATCTCCACCATCTGACACAAATTATCAGCCATCGTCTTACACCTCACTTTAACGCAGGTCTCCCCATCTCTACGTGGTTCGGCCCTCACACCAGCGACGTTGGGACCCGCCTCATGCTATCTAGGCCATTAGCATCCCAGTGCATCCAGACGTTGGCAATTAGGCCACCTTTCGACCTTTTCATCGTAACCACCTAGCCGTAGACATTAGCATTTCTTTTCCAGTGCAACCCCTGAAGCCAGAAGCGACTAGCACTGAAGCATGTTGCTAAACTACATTAACCACAGACGATCAGGCTGGCCGAAAGGTTGAGTATTCACAGTTACCAAATGTGTCCGAAGAATTTGTTCAATGTCAAATCTAGCAGTGGACTTCATTTCAATGCATTCGAAATACACAAATGCGCCAAGGCATTTGGAATGTTGACCTCCATCAGGCTATGAGATGCACGTAGAGCACAGGTGATGGGGGGGAAAAAAGTATCCGCGTTACCTTCAAAGGATGCAGCCTCTATACTAAAATGGAAAAAGAATACTACACAGACGTTCTTAAAAAGTGACCACCATTATTTATGGAAATGAGGTTGCGGTCACGTTAGCGCGGAACCTTGGAACGCAGCCGGCACTCGAAATGCCAAGTCAAAGCATTCGCCATTTCCACTATAGACAACGGACTTATTTCCTCATTTAAGAAAAAGTGAGATGAGAGTTTGGGTTGGTTCAATAATGCTAAAATGGCAAGGAAATTTAACCGCAGTGCAGGGCTGCCCCGGTCTTTTGCACTCGCCCTCCACACCGCGAAGTGGAGCCCGGCCCGTGCAGCTCAGATACGTCCCCAGATCCGTGCACCCTCTGACGCCTTCAGAGGCGATTCAGACGTCGTTTTGTCTACAGCACAACAATGCAAGCTCGAGACCGCCCCTTTCCTGAGCTCTAAGGCGGAGCTACGCCTTAACGAATTGGTGTTTTTGACCACGCAACACACGAGATGTGAGGCCTCATGATTGAAGAGCCGAGAAGCCTAAGGGGGAACTCTGCAGTGGAGGAGTTTAAATCGCCCATAAACAAAACTGTCATTTATGTTGTGCCTGTCAAAAAGAGATGACATAAGCGAAAGGGAGAGGCAATACCATCCCACGCTAAATTTACTTGGAAACAAACCCAATGGATATGAAGGTAAGACAAAAATTACGATAGAATTTCGATCCTCTGACAATGAGCGATGCGTTTTGTGTAAAACATGGCCGGACAAGCCTTCAGTGCGACTGGTGAAGAGAGGGAATGATAGGCTATTTCTGACGCAAATTTACAATTCTTTTTAACTCGCAGAGCATCCTGCTTCTTGCTCATGTAAACACTCCCTCAATCCTCTTAAAAGCACAAGATAAACCTCCTTTTGGAATCGTATTTAGCTTGAAAGATTCCTAGAAGTAGCCCTTAAATCCAAGTGCATTTGCCCACTTCCTTGTGTCACAGCTCTCGTATTAACTGGTACAAAAGGCATGGTGGAACAAACTGCCCCACTTGAAATTACATTCGCCTGTTTTGCATGACAAGTCGCCATTAAAATAACCAAAAAAAGACCTTTTAGATTGCGATGCAACTCCTGACACACGTAATGACAATTAGGCCATCCACAACCAATCAGCATTCAGCATGGTGGAATTACTTTGACAACGCACAAATCAAACAACCTACCCCTAAAACAACGACATGAGCTGTACAAAAAGATGGCATGACAACCAGCTTGGACTTTTAAAAATATAAGGGAGTAATTTGTGTATAAGGTTCGGTGAGGGTGAAGGGTCACATTGACACATTGTGCCGCCTGTGGTAAGCCAATAGGAAAGAGACTGACGGAATGATCATGATTCCTTCAATTGTTATGATAGGGCCTGGAACAGAGGTGGGCACTCACTACCTTGGCATCAGCGATAAAAGCATCCAGCCAGTAGTTGTAGTTTTCAAGTGCACGCATATTTTGACCACAATTTTTATGGCACTTAATTATAGGTTGATTCTCTTGGCTAGTGAGGGTAGCTAGTGAAATTGCTTTGCCCTCCAAAGTGGGTCCAGGACAGTGACATACAGGCTAGTGAGTGGTACACTTCGGCACTCATGATTCGGCCGCCGGGCGGCTACAGTCCAACCATCCAGGCTAATTGGCTGCCTTAGATGACAAGTTGGCGGCAGTACGGTAGGACATACAGGGAACTCTGGGGGCGTTGAGAAGGTCAACCAATTACCGTGCCACAAAAGGCGTAGAGGAAATGGGCATCTGTTGTGGATGCATAAACACGTGCAGATTCACCGCGCAGAGGCTACTGAGATTGCATTAAACTCTGAAAATTACTCCAACCCCAAACCCCGACTGACAAGTAGTGACGGACATGGGAGCCGAGAGGCGATACACACCCCTAGGCGTAACAAAGGGCTACCGCAAACCTAGAAAAATTTCTGAGTGCCATGGGAAGAAACTTCCTTAAAGATTTTAAAAATAGGCAAAAATGGCCAGGTGACTTAATGGAGTTTTCGGTAATAAAACCATAAATCAACGTCACGTTTCTCCAAATGTATTTATCCACTTAATCCTTAACCATCTAAACACGGGCCCGAAACCTCCATTTCCATAAGGTCAATAAAAACGTGGCTCTAACCACCTCCGTTTATGCCTCACTTTTATTGCCCAAACGACCATATTATCCCGCCTACGATCATGCCGGTATCCAATGCTAATGGCAGGAAGGCCCAATAATGACAGGAAAGTTGGAGGAGAGAGACGTGATCACAGTGGTGTCCCCCGCCTCCACCCCATCCGATTTCGTCTCGAAGTTCAAATCGTTTCTTCCCATGGATCAGTTAGTTTTAGTTGTTCCTCAGTTTCGAGGTGCGACGAGTTGCATCGCATCGAACAGGTAGATCTTACGCATACCTGTTGCGTGACCCTCATCGAGTAAACAGTTGGTTGCGGTTTACCACACCAAGCATGAATAGTCCTCTCTTGTCAATGCAGTGGTGGTGTGACGCCAAACTGCGGCGCAGACAGTAAGGGCGAGGATTGACTTGGCATTCGTTTAGACAACAAATGTTTGACTACACGACTACACAAGCGGTCTAGCCTCCTCCACTTTGTAAGAAGTGTGCGAATGTGCATTTAGCAGCATACCTCCAAGTCTACTGTGTGGCACTTGAGTCGACCTCACTTGTTCTACTGCTTTATTCCACTGCTTTTCTTACTCACTCTATGCGATTGCAACGTATTTGCTGTGCACTCCGCTTCAAGCATAGTCGAAGGCTCCTCTTTACACTCTCACCTCGAAGGAACGAGCTGAGTACAGTCACCGAGGTGCATGGAGGGTTGTGCTCAGTGTGCTGCATCACCACTTGATTGTAGACTCTGTGTTTTGCTGCCGCTCATCACACACACGCACACATACGCCACAGTCCGTGTCCTCCTTCCTTCCTTCTTTCAACGCTATGCCACGAAATCGACGGGTGGCTGCCGCTCTCAGACCAGCTCGAGTCAACTCCAACACTCATCGTCGGATTCACTTGACCGACATTTTATGCTCTGACAGTGGATTCGCGGTGTCGGGAAAGTGGTGCAGAGCACAGCAAATGACATCGCACCGACGAATTCACGCGACGCCCATTCACACCAACGCCTAATGAAGTGTTACAGGCCGTTGGATGGCGAGAGCGTCGGATAATGCGCAGCGTTTCATCTGGACGTTGATGGCAAAACTAATAATGCGACTGAGATGCAAACAATAAAACGGTGTTTTTCCATCTTCGATGGCCTTTTTGTTTTCCACTTTATCCACTTAGAGTTGAGGAGGGAGGTTTTCGAACACCACTTCTCCTTCTTTACCCCATAATCATCATCAGTGTGTGCGGACAGAGGGAAACAAACGCACACGTGTACAAATAGGGTGCACTGAAAGCTTTTGATTTTGAAGCATGCGTGCGGTCTTTTGAACCGTCCACGTGTCATTTGATGAAAGGTGTCATTCTAAGGGCATGTTTTGCAGAGGTAATAAGAAGGCGTGGTGCAACGGATCCGTCAGCTTTGTGACTTCACTTCAAGCGAAAAAAAAGGAGTGCAGACGTGGAAGGGAATCGTGAGGCGTTCACCAGAATGATTAATGCGTGCAGGAAGTGTAGACGCATTTTATTATTCAAATTGGACCACCAACTATGCAAAACATACAGCTTCACCTTGTATCATCCTTATTTACACAAATTTACCCTAAACATCGACTTTTGCTTAAATTCGACGTCAAAAAATATGCCACCCCGGGAGTGCCTCTCTGAGAGAAGGGGAATTATTTCCCGACATTCCTGACCAATTAGTTTGACTGTTCCCGGCTTCAACGTGAGAGGTTGCACAAGCAGATGAATTTCGGCCCAAATTAAAGCTCTCTTTAGGTGAAAAGTTTTTGCAGCACCAAAAAAAGCGAGAACGCCCCAATCAACATGTTAGATGCGAAGCAAAATGCTGGCTATGGACGATTGTGACAATCATGGGGAGTAATGAAATGGACGTGTTTGTAGCCAGCTTAATGCATCGGTGACAGCCCGAACTTCTCACCCAACCCTGGAGCCATAGGCATAGTTCATGGATCTGCAGCTGCGGCACTCCATCGTCCTTGGAGATCGGGTCTGGCAACAACTGCCCTGACTCGACGTCTAAGTATTAGCCACTACGAGCAGAAATTACTGATATGCAGCTTTTGCAACGAGTAATAAGGCATTAATTAAGCATAAATTATTAAAGAATGAGTAGCATGAGGGATTCGGCGCGAGCGAATGCAAACGCGCATCAAACGGACAAGCTTTTCCACTCCGTGTGGCCCGTGTTCCAGCCCCTAACCCAGTGGCACGTAGCTCAGTTGTCCAAATGCAGGAGAATAACTCAAACATTACAGCTTATCACCATCATTTTTAGTGTTGAATGAATCACTTCAAGGGTGAATGGCCCATTGAAAAATTCACTTCTACGCATATAGTGAAATGCGGACACGACAGCACCACCCGACCGGGCCGGGGGTAATCCAACACGTAGCTAATCTAACCACCAAAGTTTGATAAAGTGCTGTGGAAAAGAGGCATTTGAAACGGCTATTCTCACACGTAAACAAATACCAGGGACAATCCACCTACACCACAAACCAGCAAAGCAAAATCCGTTAAGGCTATACCCGTTTAACGGTGGGTGATTAAGGACACCAAACAGAACTTACTGCGACTGCCGTATCGTTAGGCGTGGTGGGGTGACGCTAGAAATGAAGGATTCATAAAAGTAGATAGAAAAAAAATATACAGTTTGGTTCCCGATAAAATCTTCAGCTTTGACCACTTCTCGAACGCAGTTCAACATGGGAGCAGTGAGCAGAGATGGGGCTAGATGGAAACTTTTGCATTATTTTCCCAATTCATTGGCGATTCTCAAGTCTAGGCTTCTAAAAGTTATTTCAGCTTATTTTACACCTCATTTGTGGTCGAGCTTAAACACAAAAAAAGTGTTGGTTAACCAAGCACTAAGGGCTTGGGACGGGTAATGTAAGATCATTTCGCCTCGCTTCTTAGGGCAAAGCGGTTTGGACTTACTTGCTTGACTCTGTGCGACACATTGGTGCGCCGAATCCGGTTGAGTGATTCCAGGAAGGTGATGAATTTGTCACAAATTTTGTCGTATCCGAGCGTCGTCAACGGGGGCTCGTAGACATCGCAACGCACCCTCTTTCCCCTCGCCTTTGCCCTAGAAAGCACTTGTTTGTGAGAAAGATGTTTCGTAACCTCTCTCTCCCTCTCCTCCTCAAAGTGTGCTTTGGAAACTGTCCGTTTGTCAATATGGGCAGAGTGAACCCTATTAACGGCCTCTACTTCCTTCTGCATTTATCCAAAAACCATTTCTAGTCTATCGTGCTTCACAGCGCGCCTTCGAGGGTCATCCGGACGCTTTTGTATGCCACAAAAGAAGGTATTACCTTCGCTGATGCTTCGCATAAAGCCTACAGTCAAACTCATCCACTTTGTAATGCGGAACGAAGTTGTGGAGACCCAACAGGGTAGTACATCGGCGGACACCTGGATCATGATTGGAGAATAAAAAAGTTTGAATTCTCCACCAAGCAATGCGAAGCATACAGAGCAGATGCCTTTCGCCCATTAAGGCTTGAAAAAGAACCTGATAACCAGACGAAAGGAAAGACTAAATAAAATCATGGAAAAAGGTAGAACGACTACTTTCCAAAAGAGCATTTGACCAATGAAACCCATTCACCGTAAAACGGCCTTACACAACCGACTAAGCCCATCGGAGCTCATCACCGTTGGATTCGGATTGGCAAGTTTTATTAAGTGTGATGATGGTTTGAGGTATGCGATTTATTGCTGCGAGCAATGAGGATGACGTCGATCTCAAGGCAGTGAGAAAGTAGCAATGCGGTGGTAGTTGGTACGGGGATATTTCGGTCCATCGACATTCATTCCACACAGCACCTCCACTTCTGGGCCTCTCAAGCTCTTTAATACATCTGCTTTTATAACCAGAACCAAATGTCCACAAAAGGCACCTTAAAATACTCTCCGTGTTGGAGCAACTACCCCCCACGTCCTATGGGCTCATATTTTTATCTCAACGAGACATAACCTAGGCGGATTTCTGAAAGGAAACATAAGCCCCAGCCCCACCCACCTCCACCTCTAGCCCCACCACTGGCCAACTGTCCGTCCGCTCAAACACGCAAGCCATCACATGACTGTCTGGGGCTGAAGCAACGGAAAGGCAAAGGTCATAATTTGCGGCTTGGGGAGGGTGTAAGATGGGGGTGAGACTAAGCACTGCCTCCACTCCAGGCTACCTCAGCTTTTTCTAAAGTCTGATTCTTCTCGATCAAAAAATCTCACACACACACACACAGCCTGAACACACCACCCGATGGAGCTTTATGGTTACAGTAGAGGATTCGACAAATACGAAAGATGTTGCATTTAACCTTAACAAACCAATTCTAACATTTGTTTAATGCATTTTTTTCTTGCTTCACAATCCACAAATACCGACAACACCTCCAATTCTGCTGTCAAAACCTTGAATGGCTGTAAAAATTGGTGATCATATTAAAAATCCCAGCCAATCCAAAGTAAAGTTGGCCTTCGACGTTCGGAAAATAAACGTCGAAAGTAATTAACCCACAGAGCGGTAGCCTCCTTCAGCATCAGTAAGAGAGCATGAAGCTTGTCGGAAGGGAGTTCGGACCTTTTGTCCACGAACCTGGGCGTACGATGAACACCAGACATGGTTCTCGATGGCAGCAGACAATACGACCTCGAGATGTGCAGCAGTGGATCCTGCTTATTAGAAATGCCTTCTAGACACACATACACCCATAGAGGAAATGGTAGTGTTCACCACAGCATCAGTGCACTCAGAAGAATGGAGCATCCCAAACGCCGGCATAGATAGCCAACGAATCGAGGCTACAAACATTTTGATCGTAAAGATGACACTGCTGAATATCACGACTGCAAGGACAAGATTGAATGCCCTACTCAGCTGAACCGAGCAGAAGCACTTTTACACCAGTACTTTAAAAGCGAAAGTTCACATTTCATGAAGGTGATAAATGTGGTCAAATACCGATTCGGTCAAATCAGGTGACTTTGGATAAGGGAAGCAATTAAGAGCAAAGCAGCTATTTGGAGGTGCTGTAGTGCTTTAGTTATTTGCTTAACTCTTTGGTCTTCCAAGCATATTATATCGCCTCCTTTGTACTACAGCTAAGTGGAATGGCCTCCTCGTCCAGGCCGGTACGTCTGCCTAAGCACTATACCTGTCTTCGACTTTGAAGATGACTCAAGACGCTGCATTGGTGGTGGCAGAAAGCAAACTCGATCCTAAAGGGCAACCATCCCAATTTGCACTGCTGATTGCTACGCGTTAACGTGACAGAAGGCGATATCCTGGGGATGGAAAAAATTTGTGCTGGCCTCCAACAGGAGGGTTGTTAATGACGTCCACTGCATCATTCTCGTGTATTACAGGAGCTCCCATTACCTAGATGGCCGTGAGCAACCGGAAAAGTTCATTATGAAGTTGTCTGTCGCACCTAGAGGACAATGCCATTAGATGGGTATTGGACACCTCCGCCGCCCCATTGAATACTAGCTGGATGCAGCCCAGATGGATGTGGCAGGGAAGCATCGAGCGGGAACAAAGTGGCAAAGGAAAATGAACTTAAAGCCTCATTTGCATGAATATAATTTCGAACTCCACCCTTTACCATGACTGCTTTCGGATCAGTGTCCTTACAAATAGCTATCGGCATATGAAATGGTTAAGACATTCCCCTTTTTCATTAGCACTATTCCCTAACGGGAGGAAACTCCAGATCGGGTAGGTGTGTAGGGGGGTGTCAGTGGTGTTGCAATTAGATGCCTTCTCGGGTGTACGCAAACCCGACGAATACGCAGGTTGGTTTGTGTGTGTTTTCCCTATAGCATGGACTATATTATGGCCACCGACGCTGGAGGTTGACCAAGGGGAAGCTGGGGACAACTCTCAAAGGGAGATGGAGCTATGCAATACTTCAATTGCTTGTTTGACTCTGCCGTGGTTACGCAAGCAGGTACGGTTCAACGCTCTTCACACGGTCTCCAGCCTTGAGCTCTTCAGGGTTGTCGGCAATACATATTTTGCCCTAAGATTATGCCTTCTTTCCACTTCGAGAAGGAGTGGATGCTCTACACTACTGCTCTGCTCAAATTTGCATTACCACTCTAGCATATGCTTGTCATAGCAGGAAGAACTAGTCAAATCGGTGAAGTAGGCTTACTGCCGCTCTAGCTAGATGGTTTGCTGCGCGACTACTTTTAGTCCTCCATCATTCTGTGGGCATCCCAATGACATGGAGCTCAGCTGTTCCCAGCTCTAAGCGAATTGCTTACACATTTGTAATTGAAGGATATGCAACACTAAATGTCCTCCAGGATTGCATACACAACAGTAACCCAACAGACATACGGACGGTCAGCATTAGAGCGGCGTTAAAACGGGAGGGTAAGGCCGTTCCCTTATCCCCTTGAGTTGTTGCTCTCCAAAACAAATGTTGCCTCAAGGAGTGATTGACACAGGAACTATCTTTGCCGAGCAAAAGCGTTCTGCCTATAAAAAACACTGATTCATTGCAGCTTGTTAACGGTTGGGATATGGAGGACTCGTCACCGTAGCGGACTCAAGCTCACATCGTACGGCTAATTCTGGTTATCCCGAGTGCCCAAACGATGACCGAAACACAGAAGTAGTCAAAGGGAGGGCGCGGTAGATGAGACTCAAAGCCTAACAACCGATGCTTGCAGAATGCTATCAGGTAACCGAAAAAAGCTCATGTAGTCTTCAGTAAGGCCCGCCATTGATGGATTTTAGCTTACAGAACCTCGTGAAATGCAGTTCACTGTCTACATGCATTTAAAGCATGAATGGAAGTGCGTCAGTCAGTGTTGTTTGCTACGCTCTCCAGTGCTTTACGCACACATCATAAAGTGTCGGTTAAATAAAGCTGATGGGTTCTGCACTCAACTTGAGCCTGGCTGCTTTTCGAAACCGAGCTCACCCCGGCTCCAAGGCAAAAGTCCATCACACCTCTCGGATGGCAAGGAAAGGGAAGTAGTGCGGGCATTGACTAAACAAATTCGACCCACACACCAGACGAGCAATGCGCCTCAAGGGCTACCAGTTTGGTGCGTCCCGCCTCTTTCATCCACTTCATGGAAACACATCGGCAAAAGGCGAGTACTTCCCCACTCACGCGCTAACTGACGTGTGATGAAGAATTGTCCTCGTGCTAGTACATCCCAACATCTACCAAGCAAGGTTACATGTCTCACCTCAGAGCAGAAATGTTCTCACTCTGCTTACCTGTAGGCGCGTGGATTAGTGTAATTAACCACAGACCCTATTATCACCGTGATTCTCTTTATTTGATAGGATTTAAACAACCGATGCGACTCGAAGACTTGCCAGGAAACAGTCAGCAAAAGTCCTCATCCCCTTCTCACAAAGCGTTTTCATGCGACACAGGGCCTCAAGGCAGCACAAAATAAACCAACGAAAAAATTTGCATGGCGCAATGAAATGAAGTAGGTTAAGACGAGGTGAGAAGTGGTGCGATGGCGGGGGACGGGATGTTGCGTCAACGCCTCCCCTACTCCCCTCCTCCCCGTTTTCATCCGCATCCAACGCATCATTCCTTTCAATTCTGTACGGCTAAGCGCCAAGTGACGATCGCTACCTTCTCCCAGCAGAAGCATTAAACAACTGCATAGCCGTGAGCAAAATTAAAAATGGACGGGAATGAGATGACCTGAACGGCTTATTCGTCAAAATTAAAGTCAGCGGTTAATTTATGTTTTACTCTCCAACCAATCAGTCACCACAACACACCGCTACCACTCGTTTGCCTTCCTTTCACTATCCATATTATGAAACCACTCTCATGTCAGCACGCCCAACGAAAACTTCAAGGGCAACTCGGGCGCTACGATGAGATGTAACAGCTGTGCAAAAACTGGCTGGCAGGGGGGCTAAGATGGTTTCGGAAACTCCCCACACTCACTTTGACGTGACCCATCTGGACTCTCACACGGCCTCGCCATCTGCATTCAAACAGTCGAGGTGTCAAAAATTGCCCACTCACCGCAACAGAGGACACTAATGGCCAGTTGTCCATTCCAGTGTCCGTCGGCAGACGTGTAGGGGCCTGATTAAAGGCTCGACTTGCCTAAAGTGGGAGCAGCTAAAATCGGCTTTGCGGTAACGTGGTTATAGAAACACCTCTTCTTTGCACCCACTACGGATTGGCGGATACATAATACTAGGTTGCATAAAACGTCCACGTCCACCCTCAATAAGGGAAACCAATTGGTCATTCAGCCCTTCTGGTGGTTCGTGCCCAAACTGCTGAGGGAATAACTCGAGTCACGCTGGTGGCGCATGGAAACGTGCCCGAAAAATTCTCACCGATTGCAAAGGGAACGATTTCCCTTCCCTGATGCTGCAAAGGAGGCCGATAGCCGGACAGGCCGGTTGATCGCCTCGCCTTAAAAGAATCTGTAAAGATCACCGAAAGTGATGTTGATGCCTTAGCAATAATCGCAACCCTAGGTTCAGAGCAGAGGTCAATGGCAAATGAAAGTCTAGAAGAAATGCATCCGCGCTTCCAAAACTCCAAACATCTACTACCTTCTCGCATCGTAGGAAGCTGAGAACAGTCCAGATAGGCGACGGGATGGTATTGAAGTGGAAATAAAAGGAAATCGCATCAATCAAAACAAAGCTTCACGTGCATTCCCTTTAAGAAACCATTTGGCCAAAAAGGTGAACCCCTAATGGGGAGTGCCGCATTTATTTTTCGGTGGCTCTGGAAGCCTCCTCCTGTGATTTGCAATCAACGCGCGATTTTCGTTCTCACTTTGTAGTTAATTTTACACCATTAAATCGGGGATTTGATATGCAAGACGGAATGAGCAGCCGCCAAGAGAAAGGACAAATCAAACCCTATGTGGCAGTCTTCGCGGTGTTCTACGATGGTGCCGAGTCCTTCGGAACTTTAAGAATAAAAAAGGTTAAATTCCGCATCCGCCTTGAAGTGCTTCCCCGGGTCATAGGCTGAAATTTATTAGTCAAGAGTGCGTAATTGTGATTTCAGTCCTCAATGGGGAGTAAGATGCAGTGGGATTAACTTAAATCTAGCCAGAGAGGAGGATAAAGGGCAGCTAGTGCTTCGAAAATAGGCAAATAATGGAGAGCTGCTTCTCAAATGAGGCAAAAGGCATCAACATACTCGCGTAGACAGTCCACAAGACGCCGTGTCGTGTCCTTGAAAGCAGGCAAAATGAGGAAACGACTGCGCCAGAATTTGAGGGCCTAGGAGACAAAAGAAAGTGCACATTGGTGGCCCTTCGAATTCAAGCTATTTTTTAATAGAAATTAATCAAAAAGTACCAAGGTTCTGGTTCAATCGGCAGAATATTTCGTTTACTAAGTCGGAAATGAAGCCCGGTTTTTTGTTTTTCTTCACACATACCTGCAATGCATTGATTACTCCTAAACGTTCGTTTTGATTTTGCGGGCACCTAGGACCCCTCATTTGTGCTCCCGTTGGTCGGACCGGACTCTAAGCCATGCCAACAGAGCCCGTCAGCTCTTCTGTGCATCGAGGCTAAACTGGTGGTAGCGGAAGACAAATCAGATTCTGAAGGACAAACGCCTCGGTTTTTACGACTAAGTGGTAAGCTTTAATGCGATAGAAGGGGGTTATGTTGCCGCGGGTGGACGAATCCCCGGTGGCCCCCAACAGAAGTGTAGAAAATGGCATTTACCTTCGGCAACTATCCTACTTCCGTATTCTACAGGAATGTTAATAGCAAATCAAGCGAGGATAGCCGTAGACCATCTAAAAAAATGGCTGCGGAGCTGTTTACGATGCTTGGATGAAGACGTCAATTGAGTGAAGACATAACACCTTTCCCACCTCTCTACCCACTAGATAGAACTACAACAGATTTGGCTGGACAGCAGAGATGAGAACAAGGCAGCAAAGGGGAACAGACACAACACTCTATTCCTATGAAACTGGGCTGGAATTCGCTTTCTTGATATGTGACCCTTCTTTTTTGGGCCAACGTTCTTACGGCCTACCGAGATGGCCAACATCTTCCTCTCCCCCTGACGAAGATCGCAAACAGGATGAAACTCTAGATCCAGCGGAATTGATGAGCGACCAGTAAAGTTGCACACAATTGCAATGACTAGTGTGGCTGGTTGGCGCTCTTTGGCTGCGGTGCCGACTGTGCTGCGATGGCCAACGCGGGAAGTTGACGAAGATAAGCGCCAGAAATGACGCTTAAATGAGAGGAGTGTTGGATAACACTTTTTAAGGACGGTCGGGGCTCTGAGATTGTACTTCCACTAGGCGGCATGGACTTCACAGCATCTCAGCAGCTTAAGCATCAGGTCTCATTTCTCCTTCAGGAGGATCTCCGGATGCTATGTGTACACATTGGTATAAAGGGGTAAAAAAACTCCTTTGCTCAGCTGTTTGAAATGCGTGACAATATCAGGTCAGGGAGAAATGGTCAAACTTGTCACCAGGAACGATTAAAGTGGTGGTCAATGTGTCATCTCAGCTAATATTAATGTTTGGTTGGGAGAGTCAAAAGCTGGAAAAGCATCGACACAGGCGTAAGCGCATTGCATTCACAAGCGGAGCCCCAGGAACAGCCCGCATGGCTCGCCTTATGTGATCGCACCCCAAAGGTTTGCCAGGAGACGCTACCAAAATGCCTCGCCTTAAAGGCATTCCTCCAAATCCAAAGCTTCATTTTTAATTACCTTTCACCCTACTGATGTGAAAGTGGTTGGGCAAAATCACTAATAAGGATGAGTAAAATTTTGGCCCTGTAAACACAGTACCATTTATTTTGTGTAACCTGAAAGGCTTGTGGATTCAATCACACTGCACACACTGAAAGATTAATTTTCGTTTAAATATACCAAAAGACATTAAAAAAACAAATCCGGTGCACCCAACACACCCCACAATGCTAGCGTGGGACGAACCGCAGGTGGGACAAATTTCATCATACGAGACTGGCAAAACAAATGGGGCAGTCCGTGCACTGAAACACAATGAACCGCTGCTGGTAGATTTTATCTTAAAGAGAGACTTCCGATTGGATGGTGTTTGTTGTACCCTTGCAGGTCCTTCACAAACCGCCCATTCCACTCGTGCTATGAGCCGTCCCAAAAAAAAGATGTTTGTGGATTTGGACGCATGTTACCGTTGCAACAATACTCTTGTCCCAAATCTGAAGATCACAAGGCGGATGTTTGAAAATGCCGTTTAATCGGCTGTGCGGCCTCTCGTCACACTTCAGAGCGTCGTGCCGCTAATGCAACTTTCTTATTGCAAAAGAGAACTTGTCTTCTAGAAGGACAAGAATGAGCACACGGTCAAGCACGCCAACC
This sequence comes from Taenia pisiformis, assembly GCA_023968675.1. Taxonomy (NCBI): domain Eukaryota; kingdom Metazoa; phylum Platyhelminthes; class Cestoda; order Cyclophyllidea; family Taeniidae; genus Taenia; species Taenia pisiformis. Next base: position 15,065 of record JAJOLY010000063.1, on the reverse strand, counting down.
TAAAACGCTCTTTAAGGTAACCTCAAGTGTGATGAAGTATGCACAAGGTCATGTCTTCCCTGTCCTTCCATCACTAATGTCGCAAAAAGCCTTGAGTTCAGGTGATTGAAAACACATCGACTCACAACAAATGCTTCGATATCAACTTTCTGACCGTAAAAAGCGGTTGGACTTGACTCGAGCTGGTCTGAGATCAGCAGCCACCCGTCGAGTTCGTGGTTTAGTGTTGAAAGAAGGAAGGGAAGGAAGGAGGGAAGGAAGGAGGGAAGGAAGGAAGGAAGAAAGGAATGAAGGAAGGAAGGAGGGAAGGAAGGAGGGAAGGAAGGAAGGAAGGAAGGAAGGAAGGAGGGGGGGGAAGGAAGGAAGGAGGTAAGGAAGGAAGGGGGGAAGGAAGGAAGGAAGGAAGGAGGGAAGGAAGAAGGGAAGGAAGGAGGAAAGGAGGGAGGAAAGGAAGGAGGGAAGGAAGGAAGGTAGGGGGGAAGGAAGGAGGGAAGGAAGGAAGGAAGGAAGGAAGGAAGGAAGAAAGGAAAGGGGGGAGGAGGAAGGGGGGAGGAGGGAGGGGAGGAAGGAGGGGAGGAAGGAGGGAGGGAAGGAAGGAAGGAAGGAGGGAAGGAAGGAAGGAAGGAAGGAGGGAGGGAGGGAGGGAGGGGGGGAAGGAAGGAGGAAGGATGGGGGGAAGGAAGGAAGGAAGAATGAGGGGAAGGAATGAAGGAAGGAAGGAAGGAAAGAAGGAAGGAAGGAAGGAAGGAAGGAAAGGAAGGAAGGAGGGGAGGGAGGGAAGGCGGGAGGGAAGGAAGGAAGGAAGGAGGGGGAAGGAAGGAAGGAAGGAGGAAAGGGAAGGGAAGGAAGGAAGAAGGAATGAGGGAAGGAAGGAAGGAAGGAAGGAGGAAGGGAAGGCAGGAAGGAAGGAAGGAAGGAAGGAAGGACGGAAGGGAAGAAGGAAAAGAAGGAAGGAAGGAAGGAAGGAAGGAAGGAAGGAAGGAAGGAAGGAAGGAAGGAAGGAAGGAAGGAAGGAAGGAAGGAAGGAAGGAAGGAAGGAAGGAAGGAAGGATAGGAAGGAAGGAAGGAAGGAAGGAAGGAAGGAAGGAAGGAAGGAAGGAAGGAAGGAAGGAAGGAAGGAAGGAAGGAAGGAAGGAAGGAAGGAAGGAAGGAAGGAAGGAAGGAAGGAAGGAAGGAAGGAAGGAAGGAAGGAAGGAAGGAAGGAAGGAAGGAAGGAAGGAAGGAAGGAAGGAAGGAAGGAAGGAAGGAAGGAAGGAAGGAAGGAAGGAAGGAAGGAAGGAAGGAAGGAAGGAAGGAAGGAAGGAAGGAAGGAAGGAAGGAAGGAAGGAAGGAAGGAAGGAAGGAAGGAAGGAAGGAAGGAAGGAAGGAAGGAAGGAAGGAAGGAAGGAAGGAAGGAAGGAAGGAAGGAAGGAAGGAAGGAAGGAAGGAAGGAAGGAAGGAGGACACGGACTGTGGCGTATGTGTGCGTGTGTGTGATGAGCGGCAGCAAAACACAGAGTCTACAATCAAGTGGTGATGCAGCACACTGAGCACAACCCTCCATGCACCTCGGTGACTGTACTCAGCTCGTTCCTTCGAGGTGAGAGTGTAAAGAGGAGCCTTCGACTATGCTTGAAGCGGAGTGCACAGCAAATACGTTGCAATCGCATAGAGTGAGTAAGAAAAGCAGTGGAATAAAGCAGTAGAACAAGTGAGGTCGACTCAAGTGCCACACAGTAGACTTGGAGGTATGCTGCTAAATGCACATTCGCACACTTCTTACAAAGTGGAGGAGGCTAGACCGCTTGTGTAGTCGTGTAGTCAAACATTTGTTGTCTAAACGAATGCCAAGTCAAGCCTTGCACTTACTGTCCGTTCTGCACTCCGACAACACGCAGCATCTCATCCCCAGATCAAGACTGTGGCTATTTCGTGACCCAATTTATCATTGCTAAGGTCTATCCATTAGGTGCACAGCAGTCCGAAGATGATCAAGTAAAACTTTTATAAAAAAACGGCTAAGAGCAGCCAATTGGTTGGAAAAGAGCCTCATTGAACCGCCCAAAGGGTTTCGAAATACAGCAAAACTTTCCATCATGTGCCCTGATTCACCGAAGATACCAGTGAGTAGTTTTGCGCTTTAAGATGGATGAGGAACACTGTCGCATTCTCGTCTCCCGTATTCCATCGGTGCTATTTCTATGAGCTCCAAACTGTGAGCATCCCATGATCAAATCCTTTGTTAAAAGACAACGCCATTTCTGAACAAAACCTTCAAGTTGTAGGAAATTTGGATTATTCCAGGGGGATGGGAAGGAAATGAAAAGGCGGAATTGTGCCAGCTCATTTTAGAATGCTGCTCGAATAGATTTACTTGAAAAGAGCGCTCGGCTCAAGCAATACACCTGATGTGTTGCATCGCCCAATTCTCCGCCTCTTCAGGTTATCGGTACTAATGACGCTTTTGAATAACTTTAGACGTAACTCGGATACTATGTTAATACAGCTGAAGGTAAGTTGTCTTGGTGAATGAAATGAAATTGTTTACCACAACACCAAGAGGCGTAGTGAGAGACACTACTTCCTCCACAGAAACAGGCTTATAAAATCTCATCGTTTGGCCAGAACGTCCAACATCGGCCACCCGCTGTCACTTCCTTATGCATGTCATAGGAAGTGCCTCTTGGCTACATATTGTTAGGAAATTTAATTCCAAGCATCGAATGTGAGCAAGGAAAAAAGCACATCAGTGTTGGCAAATGCAGTGCTGCAGTTTCCGGTTTGCATCGGTAAGGATTCAAAGCACAAGGGGAGGGCCTACTGAAGGGCAACAAGCCCCAGAAAGAGGAGCGCGCACATCCATGCGAACACACGCGGAGGTACCTCTTGCACATTTGCTACTTACCCTTTTTGATACAAGGGCGCTTCTGTATTGCACTTGACCGGGTTGTAAGATGCCCACGCATAAAAATATACACATACACACACAACCCACCCACAGAAGGCGAAGGGTGGGAAGGCATTGCAGAAGGGAAGGGAAGGAGATTAACTCGGGTTCTTTGAATATTCACGAACCGTGACTGAGGTACTTAGCCTGGATCAAATCGACTCGAAGCACCGCAGCAAAAGACGGCCTTGTGAGAGGGATGAGTGATGCGTCTCTAGACAAGGCGATCCCGTTGAACGGATGGAAGGACGCGCTATTGCAAGCTATCACAAAACAGCGATGAAATATCTTGCAAATGTCCGTTTCTGTGAGCGGAGAATTGAGAGAATTCAACAAATATGCTGACACCACATCAATGTTAAACGTCCCATGATTAAGGAAGGCAATTTCTGCAGCAGCATTTGAGCAATGATTTTTCCCCCAAGTTTCAGTTTAACGACGAACCAACAATAATTTACATCGTACGCAAATGCTTGGATGTAGCTTGACGCTAACTTAATAAGCAACTCTTGAGCAACTGATTCGAAGGAATGCTATTGGCACTCAAAAGGCAACTTTGAAAGACTTGGCAGAGGCAGCAGTGAAACCAGAAAGATGTCCAAGCCCCCCTCCAGTACGAACTTTGCGTCTATTGCACAGTTTAGCGCTCTTCGTGTGAATATCGTTGTGATGGTTGGAGTAAACGATCAGCTAATGGAGGAACTAAGGAAGCCAGTCGGGGAAAGGACGAGACCTGTGAAGTAAGGTAAAAAATATGCATTCAAGACCACTCATGCCATTCATGCATCGATGGGATGGAGTTTTGTCACTATGGCTACGGAAGGAAGTCCAGTTTCATACTTGTACGCCTCATAGCGTCTTCACTGATTCCTCCGAATAGGTGTAAATTAATTCTACCAAGTTCACCCCTAAGAGGTCACCTACCAGAACGCACTTACGCACATCACTCCGAGTGTTCAAAAGGACTGTTGCCCACACACAGACACACAAACTGAAGCAGGAGGAATACGAGCCTCGATGTCTTATCGCAATTAGGGAAATTGAGATGCTTTACAAACAACGATTGGGAGTCCGATCTAACCGACCCAAAAAAGTCTCAGTGCAGGCGTAAAGAAAAGGACTGGGAGAAGAAGCGAATGAATTACGTGACTAGAATTCTGCTCCTTGTCCGGTTTAAATGTCAAACTTTGCACCACACTTGAGACTGGGGCGATTTTCAAAGGACGACAAGACTTCTACGGCTTTGATTGTGTAAATTTCTTCAAATTTAGCAGTCAACGCCAAACAGACTACTGTATTTCACTGATTGAAATGCAACCCATCCCTAGGTAATGTGTTCGGCCACGCGTCCGGTACCGAACACTTTGTCTGACTGGGTCTGAGAAAATGGATTTGGGACAACTTTTTCGCCAACTGACGCATGGACAACTGAGGTGGCATGGACAGAGGACAACACCACCGTCACGAGAAGCTTAATTAAGCAATAAAATCAGAGATTCCGTATTCATTTACTCATGTTTTCCGCCTTGTTGGATAGCGTCAGGATTCGAATTCTTGAAAAAGTGATGCGTCGCACCTCCTGATCCCGGTTCACATCCTCTAGGTGGCACAAGGCTGGTACTTCACAATGATAATAAGGATACATTTGAAGCAACAAATAACCATCTTGACACATTTAATTGAAAAGAAACAGAATAAAGAGTTGGGGAAAAGAACTGTCATGAAAAAGCTCTGGTAGCAATGCATCCGTTTTCAAAATAAACATCCAATTCTAGCTTGGGCGAAGTGAAGAATTGTCCCTCCTCCCACCTTTCAAGCACAAGCATCGCCTGCTACCAAACTCAACTCCGGAATCTTAATGACTTTGAAATGCATACAAAATGGAATATCATTTGCATACTTGTGTGATTAGTAGCTACTTTTGGTATGTAAATCGTCGCATTGCATAGAGATGTGCATTCATCCACAGCAACCTAATGATCGGCCTTTCCAGTCCCTCGACGCCACTAAATTGGTAAAGGTCACCGACTAGGGCATTAGAGATGGTTGGGAGAGCCGAGAGATGACATTCTTCACCCAAGATCTCAATATTGACCTTTAAAACGACCCCCAACTCTCCAATTCTTACAAGAGAAATCAACCCAATGCCTCCCCTCACCCCACCCCCCAACAAGTAATTCACATTTACCTGGTTGACGCCAGGAGGGTGAGGTGGTTGAATGGGTGTTGATGCACGTGCAAACGCCCATTTTCTGCAACCAAATTAACTGCGTACACCGACTATCAGACAAATTTTATGCTGAAACGCACGAACCCGTTGGCTTCCATTCTTTTTCGGTAGCCTCCCACCCAGCTGTCCACAGCTGACGCTTTCACACTTACTTTCCCCCCGGGACTAGCCTTTAGAGGGAGCCGCATTCCCTGTTGGAGTTGAGGAGCATTCGATACACCTCATCGTTCTGTCGCCGGCATGACCTCTACGTTCCCCTTCATCGCATTACTCGACTACGTGCCGCCTTCACTACTGGCCTCACCACCTTGGTGCATCCCGGCAGATCTGTTCATTGTGAAATGTAAGGTGTAATCTTTTTCGGTATGCTGCTACCAGCCAATTAACCTGTCGGAAGAGCACTTATGTATTATGCTTGAGGTTGGTAAGCAAATGCAGATGGCCAAAATAAGCACCAATAGGTGTCGTTTCGGCTTCTTCACCACAAAGGTAAGCGAATTCTGCCTTTCCTGAGAGGAGGTAGTCCAAAGATGAAAACGAAACCACGGAGGGGAGGCATGACATGGCGCGTCGGATAATCAAGCATGACAAAGAATTTGTAATCATGCGATTGACTAGGAAACACGTTCAAAATAACGCCTCGCTTTGCCTGGCGACCGGCAGCCAGAGGCAAAAAACATGCGCCGATAAAGTGGCATCCTTTCAAAAGGCCTTTGTCCAGCAAAGAGGGACTGGCCGAGGAAAAAAATTGCCCAGTCTTGGAGATTCAATGCAATTTAGGCCGGTGAAAATGATACAGGAAGCGTGCAAGTGGGTCATCAACTATGACATTCCCCATTCTGATGAGTAAGGAGCACAAAATCCTTTGCATGAGGGCCAGTTTGGTGTTGGCAATTGAAACAGCCTACAGGCAAGTCGGCAGGTTAGCTGTCGGGAGAACAAATAACATCGTGAGGTTTTCAGTGCAGATCAACCCAATGACTAACAACTTTTAGGCCTTCACCTGTCCCTCATTTCGAGCGCATCCTCACATCAGTTAACAACAGGTGAATAAACTTGATGGCGATGATTCCAGCTTCCTTCTATAGCTTCCACTGCTGTGGAAGCCTCCCACATTGCTCTCCTTAGCATTGAGAGGTGAGCGGTACACGCTACGAGATGCTGGATACACGACATGGAGTAACAGAACAGGCAATTTCATTTGGTTTCAGTGATCCATCATCTAATCTTCACAAGGGAAAAATCATTGTTTCTCATTCTTCACAATTCAAAATAACGCACCAATGTCAAAACATTTGATTAAGACTGACGTGCTTCAAGGTAAGTTATGAAGCAAGACAACTGTATCCGTTTTAGCTCCTTCAAGTAGTGGGAGCCAGGAAAATGTGTACCGCGTACCCCAAGGAATACGGATTTGACGTTCTTCACCCCTTCTGGACACCTTATTGGGAACTCACTGCCGGAAAAGGGGTTTTACCTCAATCATTATTTCACCGACTGACTTTGGGTGAGGAAAGTGCTTTTGTACTGATACAGACCTTAGCGGTACTACTTTAGCCTCACAGCACATTTCCTCCTACTCTGCACGCCAGCAGACCAATGCAGGCGACCACCCAACTTTTCACTTGATGAAGCCCAAACAACCACTGCAAACTGAGGTCTACAAATTCAACTCAACACCAATGGAAAATAGGTAGGATCAAAGCCCTCCTCCGCTTTCCCTATGAATCGGCACATAGGAGCACATCCAACACAACAACTCGCGCCTCAATACTACACGCCGTCGCGAAGCTTGCCATCACAAAGACGTTTATCTTGGGATCAGTCGGGTTGGTACGAGGGGAAGATACTGCCTCAGCCCTACCTCATCGCCCTCCACACTGCGGTCGTATCAGGGCCAGGCACTATGGAAATGGGGTTTCACAGGCCCTTGCGTCTTGTTACAAAAAGCTTGAATGGTAGTTTTTAATGCGTTTTTCGTGGGCTGCTAAACATTCATAGAATAAACAATATTCTTTATTAAGGGGTACCTGCTTTGGATGCATAAATTTGCAAAGACTATTAAAATCGTGTCTAATTAGAGCCTCGAATGCAGCAGCCGGGATTATGAGTCCAAAATTTCTCGATCAAAATACCAAAACAACGGTGAACTATAAGTGATGCATGGGAACTGGGCCTCTTCACTTAGTGGAAAGTGAAGAATAAGGCCGGAGAGATGACTTGGGGAGGGGACAGAGGGCATTAAAACGTCAACAAATACGAGAAATCACAATTCAAATCCGTTGAATTACTTTAAACGGCACGCTTCAATTACTTGATTTTGCCTTGAAGTGTAACCGGGGTGAAATACAATCTGAACCTAAACAACACTTAACAACTAGACCTTAAAATTTGATTAATAAAATTCTAGAATCATGAGTGATTACAGAAACCCCTTCACCGATTCAAGTTCACGCAATCGCTGCTGTGGCGTTAAAAATGAAGCTGATCGACCCCGCGGTTCAACATTCACGACAGGGTAAGCACAGAGTTCGTTTTACACGCTCTAGGCCCCAATCTTGGGATTCTTCCACACGCATCGACCTCCAGAGCTACCTTGAATGCTTAAATTGTAGTGCAGGTTATGCGGAGAAAGGTAATTCAACCAACCGAGACGATTTCGTAGGACTCGTTCACGCCTTGAGTTGCCACCAGATTGTCCAAGTAGCTCCAATTGAAGGCCCACACCAAGTGGTTCATGAAGGTTATCTCCAGTGGGTGGTAGGTCAAACCATCCGGCACTTGCAGCACGTAACGGTAGGTGGTTGCATAGTTCTCTATCTTCTGTGTGCGTCTATAAGGTGGAAGAAAATGCCATAAGTTCCCGGCTCGATACACTTGCAAACCAAAAGTATGTCAGTAGAAGATGCGTGAGAAATTCACTACCAGGGCAGAAGGAACAAACATTCAAAAGGTTATGAGCAATTTCGATGAAGAAGCCCGACGAAGCTCAGTAACTGTAGCGTCAGTAAAAATGACATCTCGTGCCTTCATTGCATGGGCGAAAGCACTCATTCTAATGGTGGGAATGAACAAGTCAATCTCACTAAACTAACATATTTACAAGTGTAATTTTGTCAAGATAAACAAGCATACAACTCCATAGAATTATTTTTAGAAGTGGCTTGTCCACACCGATCAGTAGTGCAAGAGGAAAAAAATTTGCCCCATACAATCGTGTTATCGGCTTCACTTTCATGGGTCACAGTGAGGCATTGGTTTGGGAGCTTTTTGCTTTTCAAAAATAAATTTCATGCAATGTTGCATAGTCACCGCGGTGCATTCACAGACCGCGACACCTCAATGTTGTGCAATTCGAAGTTGGTCGGGAGTGCCACTCCCAAGCCTCGAGGTAGTACTCTTCAAGTGGTTTGATTTTATAGGGTAAAAAAAGGTCAGTTCGCTCGATTTGACCCAATGACTTGTAACTCATCTCCATGTCTGTCGGTAGCCGAATAGCTCTGATGGTGGTGGTGATTCAAGTCCACCTCCACTGCCAATCCATGAGGAGGTCTTCCCCGCTATTTGCATGACAAGCAGTATGCGGTATGGGGTAAGAAGCACGTACAACTGTGATGATCAACTACTCCCTCCATCAGCTTTATGGAGGCTAGCCGTTGGAAAAGTGTGATGAGAACTTGCTTTTGTACTGGTGCATTTCAGCACCTGTTAGGCAGACCAGCAACGCGATTCCACGGTACTGCCTTACCCTCACAATGGACCCCTCCTCACTCTCTGCCTGTTTGCGAGGGCGTGGAAACATCTCCTTCCTGTCCGCACAAGGCATCCCAATTCAACGCCAAAACGCCATACTGCCGCAAAATTGACCAAGGCGAGAAGTTGCATATTACAATAAAGTTGAGTGGTTTGAGATGGAATGCGGTGTGATAGAATGGAAAGAAAATGTTCCATTATTCTCTTTTTTGAATCCAAACTTTCCTATCTCCATCCCCGCCCAACGCATTCTTCCAAGCATTAAGCGATGATCATCGGCGAATGCCCAAGCTGTTGGAGCTAGGCCTCAGAGACAGCGTCTCTCAAGAATGTTAATTTGAAGGGTACCTCTCCTCCCAATAATTACTTCAAGTATTTGATTAAGTCAGGCCTGCTTGTGCATAAAATTCCACCTTTCGGACGGGGAGGAGAGCCGTCTGAAAGCATCTGAATGGAAAATTCCAAGTCTTCCAATCGGGATTCAAAATGAACCTATTTTGGCTACTAATCGAAAAGTGTGACAGGAAAAAAAAACAGAAAGTACTTGGCCTGATATTTGGTGATGGTGATGGTCTCATCGGGTTGAAGTGTCACCGAGTGGAACAGCGAGCCCATGCTCAGTCGATAGTTCTTCGATTTCTGAAAAAAAAAAAAAAAACAAAAAAGTATTTCAGAAAGCAATTTATGCGGACAGCAAAAGTAAATCATGAAGTGGTAAAGGCGATTATCGCACTGAATGCCACTGCCCTAAGCGTACACCGAGATGAGTGGTCTGGAACGACGAACGAAATTGCTAATGCGACAGAATGGCGTAGTGATTTCAGACGTCATTCCTAACTATCACCCTGCCAGGTAACAGTCTTCGTTGCCATTTTATCGGACAGTTGTTGCTAGACTTGCTTGCCAAAGGGTGCCCTTGGGTGGTGACTTAGACGGCACGATGGTGGGGCATTAAAAAGGCATCCGTCTACTTGGAGAAGTTGATTAATACGGCAAAATTGACGTCTAGTGTGGATGCCTGGATGTGAGGGGGAATGTAGACTGCTGCTGTTGGCAGAGGTGAACGTTAATCGCAGGAAATGTTCGGAGGACAGCGCTCGAAACGTGATAAAGGCGATGCATCAGTTCGACTAGGTCATGTCGCTTGGGCATTCAGCGCCTTCGGAGGGAGTCTGAACACCACAAACCCGCAGGAAGATTATTTAGTCAGCATCAAACAAAAGTGAGGTCATGAGATATGAGAACTAATTGAGGTTGAGTGAACAAGGAGAAGCCAACTTTAAGGACACGAAGCTGTTCTACAATCAGATAGTAGGTGAACATGTGAATTGCCAGCTCCATACTGAGATTTAGTTTCGCGTCGGAGTCAAGACATTCCAACGGGCTAATAAACGAAGTGATGGAAATAGGTGGGGGTTTTCTTTCGCGAGTGAGAATGGCCTTGGGTTAGGAGTGTAAGCACCCCACTGTTTGATAGAGCCAACTATGTGAAATCAAGCGTCGCATCTCTGTGCGAAAAAGTGGTGACAGTGCCTCCCTCTCCCACCGTCACTCACAGTTTCATTGAGATCACACTTCGACTTCACCTCGCTTGGGAACTTTTGAAGAAAGAGAAAAACGGTTATAATATAAGTTTGATAAACGGATATAAATAATGACAGCAAGTTTTAGTCCCCCACTACGAGGACGTTCGAAACACTGCACCCAAGTTGCCGTTGTTGGAAACAAGTGCATAACCGCCCGTTTTCATGCTATTCCGACAATAAATTCTCAGGTGCCAATTTGGAACCTAGAATGCCCTGTAACCTCTTCCACCTACCATTGTACTGTTGTTCCTCATGATCATAGGCGGCTGTGTCTAGGCGTCTGAAGTTTGCCTTATCCATCACACCAGCACAACCGCTTCACGATAGAAGTCCAAATCAAACCCGAAAGAGGGTAAATTTCAGGGAGGGAAAACTGCACTCATTGCTCCATTATCCCCCTCAACCGAACCTGCAAAGCAGTTTCAGTGCAAAAAATTGCCTCCATTAGATTAGGTCCAAGGCACCGAGTTCGCTTCACTTCGTCACCGGCACTGAACTCCCGACCGTACTGCAACCACAGTTTCCTTGCACGATCTCGCAACAACACAAACGCTGCATGTTCACCGGATTGACTGTCAAGATTGCCGACTGGGAGACCACAGAACCTTCCCTTTAAGCGTTTGCGGTGGTTAAATCTCATATGGTTATGCAGCTGAGCGGCCTATTGCTTATGCTTACCGGTTTTGGGTCTCCCACGCTGTTGTCAGGCGCCTCAGTGAACCGGTTGACGACATAGGCGTCGGATATTGGTAATTAGACTAAACTGTTTACTACCCCCGCAGCAATATATAATAAAAAATACTGCTTTGGTGTGGATAGCCCATGCGCGAGTGAATTGTGCAATCACCTTCCATGCCAGAAGAACGACCAGTTTACTAGACAAGGCACAATTACCAGCGCGCCTAAATTGAAATTGTTGAGTGTGAAGACTTTCCTAGTCTTTGCGTCCTCATTTGTCGAACCGTGGCAATACGAATCACAGTCAAACATCGCCACAAGTCACACTAATACCCAAGCAAAAACTACTTTCCACGCTGCCGGCTCAAGTCACCCGCCTCCCAACATTATGCCTCGTGTGAAATGTTAAATAACACGGACAAAAGGAAGTGTGCATGAGGAGCATGAATGGCCTCTACAGGTGAAGTGACTGGTTCCAAAATGGTAGAGAAAAAAAACTCCCAAAACCAGAAATACACTCATGAGGGACTGGTTTACAAAGAAAAGAACTTAAGACGGCGCGGGAAAGCTGTTGTAGAGAGACGAATGTTTCCGTGGCCTGATTTGTGCCAGTACGATGGTAAAAAGTGATTGATCAAGGGACTGACAAAGAGGCGCAGCCTGAAACCCTTCAACACTTGTTCCCACCATTTGGTGCGTTTTCATGAAAATAACTAATCATGTTTAAAACGTGCAAAAAAAACCGTTCCGAAGCCACTCATCGCTAAAAATACGACTGGGGAAAATTGACCAAAAGTCACTAACCTAAGTCGAATCGTAAGACCTGCTGAGTCCGTTCCTGTTGTTCCGTTGGCATTGCAAAGCAACGGAAGCAGGACCAGATTGACTCAAACAACCGCATTTCAGTGAAACTACTCAGAATAGCAAGACTCCACAAAAATTCTTCATGATCGCAAGAACCCGTGATAGTTAGCTTGAAATTATGGGCAAATATGACGCTGCCAATCTTGTGGCAATTCAGCACACTGTGGTGAAATTGGCAAAGCACACACCGACACACACACACACACGCCGTGTCGGCGTGAAATGATGCACACTGTACTGGAAAAAAACTGTCACCAGAGGTGGGGAGATGCAAGCCTTCTGTCAAATCAGGCCCGAGGATGGGGCTTTGGTGGCGAATACAGACAGAGAACAAAGCTACTCCTGACTCATTTTTGTGCCTCATTTTGGCTTGGAGGCTGCTCATCCTCTTGACGTCCTAGGAGCTGTATTTTAGATGATTGTCTCAGGCTGAAAAGAAATGATTGTTTGCATAGATAAAATGGCATCAAGAAGGTTGCTTCATTCAGTTGTAATTTGGAATTCACTCCACGCAAAACCAAATTGCAGGACCAGTTGCGGTATTTTACAGAGCGTAAGAAATTGCCCAAAACTCAGCACAAAAGCATCTGATGAGCAGATAAATTCGTGCAGATTTTGGCACAGTAGGCACCTGTCAAGTCCACTTTATCGCTTTCATCCATTCCCCAACATACACAACCACCGATTCATCAACCTCCGGTGCACTACTCACCGCATTCTTATTTATTCGATTAATGCAAACCGAAGAAACGTGATGGTGATGGTTGCACCCCACCATCCTTATGGACCCACTTGAACTCGGTGCCAGGACTGCGGAAGCTCTAACCACTCTTGCATAGCATCGGAGGTAACACGAGGTGAGGAGTAGTCGGTAAGTGATGGTGGAGCGCACAATTCAATCGAATTTTGGTGATCGAATACACAAGTTATGGCGCATCGTGTTGAAGAGACAAAATCGACCATCACCCATTCTTTATCACTCGAAATCAAGTGCCACTGTAGACGGATTAAGTTGAGACCAGCGTGACGACAAGAATTTTCAGTCGGGCTTAAAGACAAGTGACGATAAGTCATTGACATCTACACTTCTCCCCAAAGTCCTGCAAGTTAAGCAACTGGGTGCCACACGCATTCGTAAGAGACGATAAACTCCGCTTATTTTATCCGCTTTATGAGGTCTCACCGTTGGAAAAAAGAGTTTTACTGTTCATGGCTTGACTGACTAACTTGTCATCTCTAGCGTGGAGACAATTCAGTATCACTCCTTCGCGGCATCATTTCATCCCCGAAACAGGTCCCCTCCTACTTTGCGCGCCTGTAAGCGTGTGGATGTACACGCATGCTGTTTATCCCGACTGGTGTGGTGGATAGTCGGTACTATCACTTTTTTTACTTGATGAAGCCCAAACAACCACCGCACCTGATGGCCATAGATTTTACAAAGTCTTGTCCCAACTCCCGACGAGTCCGCACATCAAAGCGCAACGCCATGCAGCACAACATCTACCTAGTAGCGTCATAAAACTCACCAATAGGAAGAGCACCTCACCCTCATCCCTTCCATTGCGCTCAGCCACTCTCCACACTGGGGCTATCATTCCGGACAATCACACGATCATGTGATGATTTGAGAAAGTGGGTGGACAGGTGAATGATACAGTGAAAAGGGCAAGTAACTGTTTCGGGGGTGGAATTGACAGATGCCTGGTGCTAGTTGTGGGTGCACTACAGTTTGGAATGACAGTTATTTCAAGGAATGAAATATTTTGAGGCGCGTTTTTGTGATAAGTCAACTCTTAGCATAAAGAACCCGGGGGCCTACCTACTAGCTCATCTCACACATCAAACACTAGCATTTAACTACTCCAAGACAACTCGTTTTGGCAATTTCACCAGCATTCCCCACCAATAATGACAGAACGATCAGATCTAAGATTTTGAACGTACTTACTGACGATACGGCAGGGAATCGAACACACACCCGACAATGGAGATGAAGTTTTGGTACTGTCACGCCTCTCTCACTCACAATGCTTACCCTGTGGGAGAACGCTTGCTCCTTCATCACATCATAAGGCGACAACGATCGTCGTTAACAAAATCGAAATGACAGTCGAAGCGTTGGACGGAAGCAGTTCTAAGAGGCTTTAAGACACGGCCAATTGCTATTTATTCCTCACCACTTCCGAATTAAAGCGATAAATTGGGAAGAACTTTGATAATATCCTTGAATTTAGTGGATGGAGCAAAATAAAGAAGTCTTATGCACAAGTATTAAGTCCAGTTTGATGTCCTTTCTTTGTCGTTCAGGGAAGCCGGATGTCAACCCTTAGAACGGCGTGAGGCTCAGAGATGAAGGACATGGAAAAAACGCGCGGAACTCTCCAAATATGTACACACAAAGTCACAAAATGCGTCTTATCAATGGGAGGAATCAACTTGCCACTCTTCAATTAACTCTACGCAAAAAAAGCGACAACACAGCACCTACGTTGTACCAGGTAGAGACATGCAAGGGACCGACCAAAACCTGGACCTTGTATGCTCCTAGACTGTTTCCTAACTTCATCCCAGTTCGCCTCAAACCACCAACACGTTGAATTCGACAAAAATTTATCCATACACCACGGTTTCGGTGGCTATTAAGGCCTTTCGAATCTATGCTTGGCGATTGCAGCTTGATGCGGCACACCAACTCATAATAGGGCAGTAGAGACAAGACTCTTGACCAAGAAATAGCAAGTACATTGCACTGCTACCTTAAGACAGACAGAAAAAAGGTATGGTGAAACATTCCCATGCGCACTACCACACTCTCGAATGAAGTCAATGAAGTGCAATGTGATTTGACAAGTCAAATGGCGACAAAGTTTTGAGTGGAGGCTGAACGATTGGCACTGGCTTTAAGACATAGCTGAAAGATTATCGGTTCCCATAAAGTGTTTTTTTCTGCATAATAGGTTCAAATTTGGTTTTCCTTTCCTTTCACTCAGACGTCATCTATGCGTGACGTGCGAGATCGGGTTGA
>JAJOLY010000062.1:10000-27500 GCA_023968675.1 Taenia pisiformis | reverse complement strand
AACCACAACTGTCTGCCCCTTTCAGACGCACTGCTCAACATTCACAAATCTACTTGGCAGCAATGTGTCAGGAGGCCATCCTCCTGGCTATTGCGGGCCATCGTCATGCGCCTGGCGTTATCCGATCTGACATTTGCGCAAGGCATAGGGAAAAGGACAGACAAGGCAAGTGATCAGCTGCTCTCCTCGTGTCCTGTGCACCACAAGCCGAAATGGGAAAAGGCATTGGATGTCGCCAGGCGTGTGGCACAGTTGCACTGCTGAACTTTTGATAGCACAGCTCTGACGACTTACTTCGTGTGCCTCTGCAACTATTCACACAGGCGTAAAGGCAAATTGGGTCAGGCATGTGTGACCCCAGCGTTGCTCATTAATGGGCGACTGCAAACAACTAATGTGAATGAGGTAACAGCCTGTCACTGGTAGACGCTTGCTTCACTGCAAACAAAGGCCACAGATGAGGTGAGCGTGCCTTTTTCTTGATGCCATTCCACGATAATAAAGCCTGTTAGAAGACGAAAAGAGAGAATGCCAATGGCAACGCACACAATGAATTGTATATTTGAATAAAAGCCTCTTCGCCACGATGCATCACTCAGTCAAATTCGGTCAGTTGAGTGACTTTAATCATGAGTTTGCCCTAAGTGTGGTAAAATAACATCCCACCCGTAGACGATCCGGTCCACAAAGACTTTGGTTCCCCTTCAAACCTCTTCAACTCGATGGATTAGTAGGAGAGCTGACGACGATTCCTGTGACACGGAATTGGTCTGCACACACACTTCCGTCTTCGGCACCCACCATAGACGTTGTTTTCAGTCACCAAGGCCACACACGCCCCAACCCTCCTGCATTTGTAGGCATGCTTAAAATTGCATCGAAAGCAAATTAAAGACCTCACTGGAGCCATGCCATCTAGGCTGGAGAATTGGAATTGTGTCAAGCTCTGGGTGCCTTGCAATACCTTTCCGCCACGAGGAAAACGGCAGCTCACTTGCATTGTTGGCCTTTTCTCGCGCCTTACTCACTTGTAATTTGGGCCTGTCGAACTGATTGACGATAGGCTTATGCCGATGGCCTGCAATGGAAATGGATCACCAAACTGAAGAGGATGGCCTCCCGACACATTTATGGGTGCCCGTCTGGAAGTGGGCAGAAGGTTGTGATTAAAGTGAATACACATTGACATGTGCCGTACCATGGGTAGTGGCCATGGGCACAGGGATGAAGAGAGCCACGACGAGGTCAGAGTGCATGCTTAGCGAAATGCTAGCTACCAGGCGGCACCGCAGTGCTTCTTGACACGGAAAGCTGCACTGGGTGTGCTACCTTCACCATGGTGGGTCGAAACTCTCCCACCTTAAGGACCTACCAGCATGCAATACGTCCAGTCTACTGAACCCAATCGAAGCTCACAGCTAAAGTACCTATCGCGTTCGCTTGACCTCCTTTGAAGATTGTCTCACATTTGGTGCGTCGTTGACAGAGCTACCTAGCAGCTTAAAACATCCTTTTCTACTGGTTTCGTGATGCTGCGCAAAAGTTTACCAGTCCATGACAGAGGAACAACAAGCACAGAAGCATCTTTTCCTCAGGACTGACGGGACAGCTAATAACGGAAGAGCAACTCCAAGGCGATGCCATCTTCAACGCAACTGCGTTCACGATAGCAAACTACACAGTTTCATGTAAGGCGATCTGACGTTTGCACTTCATACTGCCTCAGACTGTCTTTCTGTGCGTCAATTGGATGTGATGCCGCTTTACGGGTCAAAAGAAGTCATCCAATGGGCTGATGCAGTTGTTCCAAACTCACATAAATGAAGTCTGCTTCGTGAACTGAACGCACTTTGGTGTTGACGATGGCTCCTTACTTCTGTCTTCTTCTCTTTGCGACTGCAATTCTGGCCACTGCTCGCGAGCATGATGGTGGTGAGATGTCATCTGTTATTAGACATGCACTTGTCACATCAATCAGTTACTTGCCTCTTCCCTATGATTTGCTTTTAGGCACGTCATAAGTAGTTGCGCTCATGTTCTCTTTATGGTAGCGATGCATGGATGCCCACGTCATGACTTACTTTGATGCTCCAGAGGAAGAGGAAGGGGAACAGTGATTGTGGTTGTTGTTATCCCATGCATAAAGCGTATTCACTTGAATTTGGGAAATGCAGATTCCTACCTCACAGCGTCAGAGCTTGAAACAGTGAACAATGTGGCTTCAGGAGTGAAGAGAGTTGTGGACGGCGTTAATGAAATCGGCCAATCCATAAAGACAATGTCAGCAGGTAAGCTGGCACACATTATTAGGGTGTGATAGACAGTAATTTTACCCATAGTGGCATTTCCTGCCTAAGTGATAGAAACGTTGCTTGGCTTTTCGATATGGGGCGGACGGAAGGGTTCATTGAAACGCAGTTTGTAGTAGGACTGCGCCTATTCTTTGAGCAGTGCATCAATTGTTTTTCCATTTTACACAGGAACGGACGCAAGCAGCACATCCGCCCTCATTCCCGTATTCGCCATGGTCGTGTTTACCGGCACAGCGTTGCTCCTTGCATAATCTTTCGCGTAAGTCGGTTCAGCCATGCGGAACGTCACATCCCCCACCTTGAAATCATTGAACCAGTCTTCTTCCACACAGTTCTGTCGAGTGCGGAAAACTGCACCATGGGACACTGGTCTGTGCCAATTTACTAGAAGCTTGACTCCTCCTATTGCATAAATCATACGCAATAAATAATGAGCTTGCTGTGTATCCTCTATTCTTGCCAATGTTGCTTCAATAACACCGGCTTGTGGGAAGTTGAAACTGCAATGAGAATAGGGCAACTCTGTTGAACTTTTGCCGGTTCCATTTGCAAGGGCACTCCTGCTTTTGATAAAGGGCTCCCTTTAACCATGGCAGCAAGAAGGAATGTGGGATGCTGGGGCACATGTTGAGTACTGGGTTGAGTTCTTGCAGAAAAATTGTCTTGCCTATGACCACGAGAGCAAAAATTAGGTTTTCTTCATGCCCACTTTGCTTTGCCCGGTAGATTGAGCAAAGTTGCCTGTGGGCTCAGAGGCAGTGAGGTTGCGTTGTTGACAGAGAAGGCTGCTCCTCATCACTGCAATGCACGGGCGAACACATTTATTCAAGTGAATTGCAGCCGGAGCGGCGGCAGCATAAACAATGACCCACAGGAGTGCATTGGTAAGAACGAAAGGTTTGGCGGACTTGCATTGCTGAATGCATACGAAACAAACGCAAAAGAAGTACGATAGTTCCGCGTGTTTCGGGTTGTTGGTTGCATTGCTTCGCCGGATCACCCTTATCCAAATCAGCTAACTCGGCGCATTTCAAGCGCACGCAAAATGCGCAACAATGCTTGAGAGGCAGGCAGATGCACGCATGCATGCACGCATGTGTGTGTGTGCATTACTCGTTGTCAGTCCTCTTGGAGATGGCATCGTAACTGGCCCACTTCAACAGGTCGGACCAGTTGGCAACATTTGCTCTATCACGCCTGATGCGCCGCAGTTGCCAGCTCGTTGGAACAGCAGTCAGTGGAGACGTCACTTGACGTGCCTGTGCTCGTCTTCACAACGAATGCAACAGACAGTGTGTGTTGCTGTGCAAGCGACCGAAAGGTGGTTATCAAATGATCCCCGACAATCAACGGAGAGTCCACTACGTGGATTATGCAGTCGGAGCAGCCATGCTCGGACCGTCCAGTAATAGTGCGTGTGCTACCTGTGGAAGCACAATCAAACCCAATTCCACTCAGTCTGCATCGATGACCACGAACCTTTCGTATGCGCAAACAATGCTCCTCCAGCGGGGTCTTTTTATTCACCTTCTCATGTGGCGTCGCACAGTGCATTTCACACACCGCGTAACTGGCGGATTTCGGAATATGTGGAGGAAAGGCATCGAACCGAATGGTTCTGCGATTGTGATGCACAACCTGTGGAGCAAATTAAGCGCTCATCATTGCACACCAGTAACACAATTGAATTCCCATGCCTCTAGCTGTCGTCTTCTTGAATTAAATGTGCCCCGTAACGGTGTCGTTGAAATCGCCTAAGCATTCGCACAGTGCGCGGGCGGAGTCGGATTTGCTTGCTCAACAACGAGAAGGTCACCTAAACAGCGCCAAAGGGTAGTGCGGCGCACATCACGCTCTTCTTCACTCCACGCTGTGGGCTGATGCTCAGGTGTGGCTTGGGATTTCATCATTTCTCACAAGAACTTCTCAACTAAAGCTCAACCAAAACTTAAACATGGTAGAGCTGGATTGCAGGCGCACTATCATTGGCCAGTGGTTTTAGTGTGGCTAAGGCCCGATCGCGAGGGGAATGCATTACAAGCGTGAGAGAGGTCCACAGAACTAAACAAAAGCAGCGATGCCATTAATGTCGTCCCGTAATGACAACAAGCCTTTTGGGCAATGCATACAACTTCTAACATCCCCATTCACATCGCCAAACTTCTGCACAACAACGAACTTTTCATCGCCGTCGAACAGATCGCGGCATTGTTGGTTGTTGCGAAAGCGTGAGAATTGCGATCGCTACACATCGCTTAGCTCCACCGTATCAAGGCGGTTCAGTTTACCATCGATAATCACTGCTCACCGGAATAGCCGCTGCTTCGGAACCACTTAGTTTCGGCCTTTGCGTGTGCATCTCATGACAAGTCCTGCAATCTTCATTCCATTTGCTACTTATGCATTTCTAGTAGAAGGCTTTACTCTCATTCTCCATTCGTCGCAGCTCCAGAATACGTCCCCTCCCATCGCTACCTATCCGCACCAACTCACGTAAATATGTGCATTACAGTGGCTACCTCCTCTCCTATCAATATCTCCTCGTTCTTCAAAGTCGAACTCACGCAGTCCTCCACATCATGGCGACACCCACCCCGAAGTGAGGAACGCCCATTTGGCAGCTTTGTAAGCACATTGCCTGCGATTTTGACACCTCCTGCTTTTGCTCCAACAAGTCAGCATCAGCATCCTTTCTACGACTAAGTATGCAACTCGTCTCAAGGGCAAGCACTAACCAAACTGCCTACCTCTGCGTCTACAACAATTCCCAAAGGCCGACGAGGTACCTCCTCCACACCACTATCCTCGGCTCTCATCCCCCGTGTCTAGTAAAGTGGAAATCATGCCGCTTTAGTTGATCAATGTCTCACCCGCCTTTCCCCATCATGACGGGCAACACTGAGGTAAGCGGGGCCACTCCAAACACTGTACAATTGCCTATTTACATGAGACAAGGACAGAACGAACTGCAAACTAGACATACACCTCTACGAAATGCAATAGCCTCCCCTCTAGCGGCCCAACTCCACGGGAGAGCATCAAGCTATGCACATCCCTGCAGAAAAACACTTACGGAAAAACGACAAGACCCGGTGTCATTCAATGTGTCTACAACATTCCAATAGATGCGACAATGCCATTCCGTCAAGAAGCAGCAGTACAGTGCGACGAACGGAGGCGATCCAACAGTTGACGCAGTTTTGGCACAGCTTTGGAGCGATGCGAGACGGCATTTTTCGCCTCCGCCGACATTTCCGCGTACGTTTGTCCTTCCGCTGCCTCTAGCGGTTCGAAGCAGCAGTCCCAACCGAAGCTGCCGCGGCCACGTGGGGCCACAATGCGACCGCGAGTGACGCCCTGAAACAGCTCCACTGCCTCTCCCTCAACTCCGGATGCGTACGCAAACGTGCAGATTGCCGAGGCCCCATCACACACCTCCCCCTCACTCGTAGTCCCAAAGCCCTCCACCATCTTCCTCAAACCTGGACGTGTGCACAGAGAGAAAAAAGCCTCGAAGCCTCCGACAGTACCAAATTGCAGAGCTAAGCTCTTTGCCCGTTAACTCCTCAAACATTACTTCTCGCCTTGAACAAATCCACACCTGCGTTCAACAAGTAGCAACACATTCACTGAGTGAAGGTGCCAAAAATGCACCCCACCTCGCACCCCATCTTAAAACCCATTCAGCTGGAAGAGTTGGACAATGACGACTAACACGTCGGCGCAACTCATACCACCACCCTCTTCACACCTTAGGAAAAGAACGAAAAGCCCATTTACCCCTCCTTTCACACGCATGCCAGCTTGCTGGGTCACACCACCACTGACCCCACATCATACATGCAGTCTAACAAGTGCCGACAACCCACACACCTCAGCATTAAGGCGCAGAGCATAGGAGAAGGGAACAGAAAGTGAACAGTCAACTTGTGCACTTGCATGTGTGACACTCACCCTCGGGTCCAATGGCCTCGAGAAACCACTTGATATAGGGACCAGGAAGGCCGTTCAAAGCGTCAAAGGCAAGACAAGTGTCCTCCACCAACGCCGGTCTACCAACTATCCTCACAGCATGTTGACACTTGAGGCGAGCTATCTCCTCCGGACTGCTGCCCTGGCACTCCGGCAAGTCCACGTCCACCCGCATCAGCTGCATTACCAATTTCGCCGTCAAGGAATGACCGACTCCACACTAACTATTCTCAGCAAATAAAGAGAAGGCACCAACCATTCCGGCGTACTCATCACCGAGAATCTGCATCGTTTCACGCAGCTTGTTGGAACTACTGGTAACATAGGCAATGGGTAATGGATGAGGGGCAGAAGCAGTGTCGGCGGACTGTCCAGTGACAACACCGCTCCCACACTCCACACACTCAACGTTGGACGTCGTAGCAGAGGTGCAGACGGGACAGTGCCAGTCTCCCCCACTACACCTAGTAGCGTATTCCTCCGGACAAAGGTTGGAGCACTCTGGATGGAATGCGGCGGAGCAGGCTCTGCAGAAAATCCTATCCAATTTGATGGGAAACCGGCAACCAGCGCGACCACAATTGACAACAGGCATCGCAACCTGCAGAACAATCATGTGAGGAACCATCATAGCGCAATTAATGCAAACACAACTCCAACTCAAAACGTATCACACTCTCGGCTGCTACAAATTATTAACACCCGCTACAGATGATTGCATCTGAGGACACCCCTAGCAAAGGAGCCAACACCACTTCCACCTTTTAAAATCACTTCAAACCCCTGTTCTGCCGAGGCTGCTCACAACACCTGCAACACTAAGCCGCACCAACTGCACTAACATCCACGCGACCGCTCATAGAGTTGTAAATGAGACATCCACCACATCACACCCACTTGAGCATAGACCACATAGGCGGAAGCAAAGCGGCAAGGTGGAGTATCGCATAACAACAATTTGGCGAATCCGCTTCGCATTCCCTTCCACCAAGCGGTTCAACTTCGGTCAGACACTTCCGCAATTCGGAATCAGTACACGCAACGCACTCGTTGTTCGACACCGTCCAGCCTTGGGCAACATAGAACCAGTGATCCTCCGACCCATTGAGTACCCTTCACAGGACCCTACTTCACACGCAATGAGATTACCGAAATCCGAAATGCACGTCTGGCAGCAGAATCAAACATGCCCTCCTCCACACCATCAGTTGATGCAAGCCACTACTGCCCCGTGGTAGCACGCAAAGCAAAGTAAAGCAAAGTTATGGACACAAGGGATGGCTCAACAGTGCTGAACGCGTTTGTCCAATGAACGAGATGACCATCTGATTAAATGGCATTTCATTTCACCGTGCTTTTAACGGTGAGGCAAATATAGCAGCCACGGACCGTACTTCGGTAGGGCGAAAGAATCCTCCCACCACCCATTCTGCACCCACCGAATGTGTGCTTCCACAACGAGTTCTCCTTTCCGATTACACTACCTACCTCGGCGACATGGAACAATCATCACAGGAGGACTACGCCGCACCAATGTGGAGCCAACAAACACTACTCGAAAAACCACACAATGGGAAAATACGCACACAAAACATCGACGCAAAACACAAGCACCATTCAAGCACCAGGCAATTGCGTGAAAGCAAGCACATAAAATGGCAAAGTTCGTCAAAAGTGCCGCATACCTTAATACCTTATGTTTCCATGCACACGCCAACTCCGAGGGACAGCTCCGATAAATCAAATGCGACTATCCGCAAAGCACACCCAACACTGACCTTGAGGCTTAATTTTCAAATACGTTCCAGAAGCTCGGTACAACTAAGGAACATTAGTGAAATGCGCCAAAGCACGGACTGGTCACACTCCAAAGCATTAAGTCACCTGAGAAAGCAAAGGGTAGGTTAACAGGTCGATGTGCCTTGACTGATGCGCGTTTTGCGGACCAGTGGTGGTGAGGGTTAACTTAAGGCGACCAACATGCATGCATCATTGAATACGTCTGCAATGCCACTCAAAAGCTCCACTGCCACAGTGAACAACTTCTTCATTGCACAGCACCTAAAACAAATGTCATTCGCTCAAAAGCACAGACGTCGTGAATTATCGGTGTGCTTAGTTGATTGATGTCTAGCAGGATTGATTAGCACGATGATGGACAATGCTGTTTTGCTTACACTGCTAGTTGGCCTCCGATCACTGAGGTAGGCACTTTGACCTGGCTGCGTACGCTGTCCCCTCGACCATGCGACCATGAGACCATGTATGCAGCCTCATTCCCGCCTCTCTTGAGCGTGTAAACTGCCCCTGCCCCCTGCTTAGCCATCTTCCGTCTCTTCATGATGCTCAGAATGCAAGACTCTGTACCAAGTGTTCAAAAAAGCTCCAACACAAATTCATCCCACAAATGTGTTTGGCGCCGTTGCTTTCATTCTCCACCCTGTCCAGCCCAAACGTTAACCGTCCTCGTCACTGTGCTTGAATTGTCCGAAAATCCAAAACGAACTTGGCTAACCTGTCTCTGCCGTAGAGCATTTGAGGTAAAACTTTACCTTGCATATGTTTATGCGTCTAAATATCACTTTACGGGGACCAGTGTTTTTCCTGGCGCTGTCGCTCGAAATCGCCAACGAGTTCGCGCAATGCGTGGGTGGATTTGGAATGCTGGTCCACCATCGAGAAGGCCACCAAAACAGCGCCAACTGGTAATGTGGCAAGCCTCACGCTCTTCTCCAACCGATGGACATTGTGTGAGTTCTCCGGCATGATGCTAGACTGTCTGGCATCAAGCAAAGTTTATGACGCTCATCAAATCCTTCTGTCAAACTGAGCAACTTTTGAGGATAGGAGGTCAACGGACGTCGGTGGAGTAAAGAGTTCGCCTACCATACCGGTTCGTCAACATGGCCGTTTTATCCGTGTCAGCGATGCGAATTTCTGCTGAAGCACAACCGCAAAATTGGCCTACCTCGCGACTGGGAATCAAAACCCTAAGTGCATTGAATAGGCGGCTTGATTTGCAGAATTAAATGCTGCAAAACAACTGTGCAAGCACTGACGACAATGCTCTTATGTTCAAGATGTCAGCATGTAGGGCACGCTAATCTTTACGTTTCTGAAAGCAGTTGCTCATCTGTTTCGAGCTTTACATGGTATGAAATGTAGCAAAACCTGAAGCATTGCTGTTGGGCACGCGCAGATATCTTCAGGTGAGATGTGAACTGAATACTGTTGCTGTGCGCATAATGGGACATAAATTTCCTATGAAGCGACGGAAGTCGGCGTGCAAGTAGGTTAGCCGATGCTCACCTCCCTTCCCTTTCCTCTCCGCGCCGGTGAACAATTTCGCGATCAGTATGGCCGTCCAAAATGTGGATATCTTCATTGCTTTACTTAAGGCTGGAAGTTGTAACCCCAGCATATGCTCTGCTAATGTGGGTGGCAGAGGTGGTATAGAGGAATGGCTTGCACCTGACGCAACTCACTGCATCAACCCACCGCCCTAAATCGTGACAAGCTCGAGCATTGGCCCTCTAAAAGCAATGCGAATTAGCTGCTAGCGTTTAACCCTACGTAGTGTGCCGAGTAGGGATTGTCGCCTGGAACCAATTTGAAGCAAAGTGAGGAGCGACAAGCGCTCGCAACATCTTACTCTCCACTCACTGTAAATTCGTGCTCAGGTCCACTGATGGAAGCGGACACGAGTGGCTTTCGCCAACATGCCGATATGCCCATTTGGTGAATCAGTGCACTGTCTCTACAGCGAGCTGCAAGGCAATCGTGGCACTACAGGTCGTGTAATGCTGCACAAAAAGGCGACCACGGAGAGAGAGAATACAAATGCATAAGCGATAAAAGGCTTAGTGCGGAAAAGCGGAAGAAGTAGAAGAAGAAGGCTTTAGAACAATGTGGATTTTACAGGCTAAAATAGTGCTTCGGACAATGTCCTTGTCCATCGTGATGACGCTTTCTCGCAAATCGCTGGTCCATTTTCGGCAAGACGCTCAGACCCGTGCAATGACAAGGCAAATGGAGCCATGGTTGGTGGCAGTGACCGCACTCCTCTCCGTAAGTGTAGTAGTAGACAGACTTATCTCGAAGTGGGCACTTGGCACGATATGCCCATGTTGCTGAGTGGCAGAGCAGAGGGACAGATGTGACAGGCGTCAGACTCTCCTCCCCACTGCCACTACTCCACCCCCCCAACTAGCAAAACGTGAGCGAGAAAACACGAGTCACGCATCACTGACGTTGACAGTGCGCTATGGAGGCTAGTGAGGCGGCTAACTACGGCGGAGTAGTGTTTCGCCAACTGCACCCAAACCACAGCCCACATTGCGCGCCATGCGCTGATTGACATTGCCACGATTCACCAAAGCACGAGCCATCTTCCCACGCTGTACACGTCCCTCATCCACTTCTCAGGGATGTCGAACGCTCAAATTTAACTCAATGACGCCATCGTCTTAGTAGTGTGTGGCTAATCCGTTGAGAGGTAGCCGTCAATCATGCGTGCGCTGCTTCGATTACCACCAAAATTAGGCATTTGTGGGTATGTGGGTGGGTGGGTGGGTGTGTGGATTTGGATGAGAAAATCCACACAGCAACGAATGGCGCTTCATTGAAAGGAATGTGTGATTCTAACAGTGATACGCGAAGCAGGCAATGAGACGACACACGGAGTAGCAAGTGGAAGAAGACTGGCAGGAGACAATTGTAGGGAGCCCACAATGCCAACGTGTAGCAGCATAGCAATGCCCATGTCTCAGCGCGCCGCCTCTCGGATCGGCATTGGTTGCTGCTGTCCGACGTACGCATATTGTGTGTCTCCTCTTAACCGATTACTCCACGCGGCTTGAGGTCCCCGTCTTGGCACTTTCCATCTGCCTCCCACTCACGCCATACCCACACCGACGACGCGCGCTGCACCAACGTGTAAGTGCGATGGTTTTGCTTTGCATGCTCTACAACAGAGACAAGTTAGCCAAGTTCGTTTTGAATTTTCGGACAATTCAAGCACAGTGACGAGGACGGTTAACGTTTGGGCTGGACAGGGTGGAGAATGAAAGCAACGGCGCCAAACACATTTGTGGGATGAATTTGTGTTGGAGCTTTTTTGAACACTTGGTACAGAGTCTTGCATTCTGAGCATCATGAAGAGACGGAAGATGGCTAAGCAGGGGGCAGGGGCAGTTTACACGCTCAAGAGAGGCGGGAATGAGGCTGCATACATGGTCTCATGGTCGCATGGTCGAGGGGACAGCGTACGCAGCCAGGTCAAAGTGCCTACCTCAGTGATCGGAGGCCAACTAGCAGTGTAAGCAAAACAGCATTGTCCATCATCGTGCTAATCAATCCTGCTAGACATCAATCAACTAAGCACACCGATAATTCACGACGTCTGTGCTTTTGAGCGAATGACATTTGTTTTAGGTGCTGTGCAATGAAGAAGTTGTTCACTGTGGCAGTGGAGCTTTTGAGTGGCATTGCAGACGCATTCAATGATGCATGCGTGTTGGTCGCCTTAAGTTAACCCTCACCACCACTGGTCCGCAAAACGCGCATCAGTCAAGGCACATCGACCTGTTAACCTACCCTTTGCTTTCTCAGGTGACTTAATGCTTTGGAGTGTGACCAGTCCGTGCTTTGGCGCATTTCACTAATGTTCCTTAGTTGTACCGAGCTTCTGGAACGTATTTGAAAATTAAGCCTCAAGGTCAGTGTTGGGTGTGCTTTGCGGATAGTCGCATTTGATTTATCGGAGCTGTCCCTCGGAGTTGGCGTGTGCATGGAAACATAAGGTATTAAGGTATGCGGCACTTTCGACGAACTTTGCCATTTTATGTGCTTGCTTTCACGCAATTGCCTGGTGCTTGAATGGTGCTTGTGTTTTGCGTCGATGTTTTGTGTGCGTATTTTCCCATTGTGTGGTTTTTCGAGTAGTGTTTGTTGGCTCCACATTGGTGCGGCGTAGTCCTCCTGTGATGATTGTTCCATGTCGCCGAGGTAGGTAGTGTAATCGGAAAGGAGAACTCGTTGTGGAAGCACACATTCGGTGGGTGCAGAATGGGTGGTGGGAGGATTCTTTCGCCCTACCGAAGTACGGTCCGTGACTGCTATATTTGCCTCACCGTTAAAAGCACGGTGAAATGAAATGCCATTTAATCAGATGGTCATCTCGTTCATTGGACAAACGCGTTCAGCACTGTTGAGCCATCCCTTGTGTCCATAACTTTGCTTTACTTTGCTTTGCGTGCTACCACGGGGCAGTAGTGGCTTGCATCAACTGATGGTGTGGAGGAGGGCATGTTTGATTCTGCTGCCAGACGTGCATTTCGGATTTCGGTAATCTCATTGCGTGTGAAGTAGGGTCCTGTGAAGGGTACTCAATGGGTCGGAGGATCACTGGTTCTATGTTGCCCAAGGCTGGACGGTGTCGAATAACGAGTGCGTTGCGTGTACTGATTCCGAATTGCGGAAGTGTCTGACCGAAGTTGAACCGCTTGGTGGAAGGGAATGCGAAGCGGATTCGCCAAATTGTTGTTATGCGATACTCCACCTTGCCGCTTTGCTTCCGCCTATGTGGTCTATGCTCAAGTGGGTGTGATGTGGTGGATGTCTCATTTACAACTCTATGAGCGGTCGCGTGGATGTTAGTGCAGTTGGTGCGGCTTAGTGTTGCAGGTGTTGTGAGCAGCCTCGGCAGAACAGGGGTTTGAAGTGATTTTAAAAGGTGGAAGTGGTGTTGGCTCCTTTGCTAGGGGTGTCCTCAGATGCAATCATCTGTAGCGGGTGTTAATAATTTGTAGCAGCCGAGAGTGTGATACGTTTTGAGTTGGAGTTGTGTTTGCATTAATTGCGCTATGATGGTTCCTCACATGATTGTTCTGCAGGTTGCGATGCCTGTTGTCAATTGTGGTCGCGCTGGTTGCCGGTTTCCCATCAAATTGGATAGGATTTTCTGCAGAGCCTGCTCCGCCGCATTCCATCCAGAGTGCTCCAACCTTTGTCCGGAGGAATACGCTACTAGGTGTAGTGGGGGAGACTGGCACTGTCCCGTCTGCACCTCTGCTACGACGTCCAACGTTGAGTGTGTGGAGTGTGGGAGCGGTGTTGTCACTGGACAGTCCGCCGACACTGCTTCTGCCCCTCATCCATTACCCATTGCCTATGTTACCAGTAGTTCCAACAAGCTGCGTGAAACGATGCAGATTCTCGGTGATGAGTACGCCGGAATGGTTGGTGCCTTCTCTTTATTTGCTGAGAATAGTTAGTGTGGAGTCGGTCATTCCTTGACGGCGAAATTGGTAATGCAGCTGATGCGGGTGGACGTGGACTTGCCGGAGTGCCAGGGCAGCAGTCCGGAGGAGATAGCTCGCCTCAAGTGTCAACATGCTGTGAGGATAGTTGGTAGACCGGCGTTGGTGGAGGACACTTGTCTTGCCTTTGACGCTTTGAACGGCCTTCCTGGTCCCTATATCAAGTGGTTTCTCGAGGCCATTGGACCCGAGGGTGAGTGTCACACATGCAAGTGCACAAGTTGACTGTTCACTTTCTGTTCCCTTCTCCTATGCTCTGCGCCTTAATGCTGAGGTGTGTGGGTTGTCGGCACTTGTTAGACTGCATGTATGATGTGGGGTCAGTGGTGGTGTGACCCAGCAAGCTGGCATGCGTGTGAAAGGAGGGGTAAATGGGCTTTTCGTTCTTTTCCTAAGGTGTGAAGAGGGTGGTGGTATGAGTTGCGCCGACGTGTTAGTCGTCATTGTCCAACTCTTCCAGCTGAATGGGTTTTAAGATGGGGTGCGAGGTGGGGTGCATTTTTGGCACCTTCACTCAGTGAATGTGTTGCTACTTGTTGAACGCAGGTGTGGATTTGTTCAAGGCGAGAAGTAATGTTTGAGGAGTTAACGGGCAAAGAGCTTAGCTCTGCAATTTGGTACTGTCGGAGGCTTCGAGGCTTTTTTCTCTCTGTGCACACGTCCAGGTTTGAGGAAGATGGTGGAGGGCTTTGGGACTACGAGTGAGGGGGAGGTGTGTGATGGGGCCTCGGCAATCTGCACGTTTGCGTACGCATCCGGAGTTGAGGGAGAGGCAGTGGAGCTGTTTCAGGGCGTCACTCGCGGTCGCATTGTGGCCCCACGTGGCCGCGGCAGCTTCGGTTGGGACTGCTGCTTCGAACCGCTAGAGGCAGCGGAAGGACAAACGTACGCGGAAATGTCGGCGGAGGCGAAAAATGCCGTCTCGCATCGCTCCAAAGCTGTGCCAAAACTGCGTCAACTGTTGGATCGCCTCCGTTCGTCGCACTGTACTGCTGCTTCTTGACGGAATGGCATTGTCGCATCTATTGGAATGTTGTAGACACATTGAATGACACCGGGTCTTGTCGTTTTTTCGTAAGTGTTTTTCTGCAGGGATGTGCATAGCTTGATGCTCTCCCGTGGAGTTGGGCCGCTAGAGGGGAGGCTATTGCATTTCGTAGAGGTGTATGTCTAGTTTGCAGTTCGTTCTGTCCTTGTCTCATGTAAATAGGCAATTGTACAGTGTTTGGAGTGGCCCCGCTTACCTCAGTGTTGCCCGTCATGATGGGGAAAGGCGGGTGAGACATTGATCAACTAAAGCGGCATGATTTCCACTTTACTAGACACGGGGGATGAGAGCCGAGGATAGTGGTGTGGAGGAGGTACCTCGTCGGCCTTTGGGAATTGTTGTAGACGCAGAGGTAGGCAGTTTGGTTAGTGCTCGCCCTTGAGACGAGTTGCATACTTAGTCGTAGAAAGGATGCTGATGCTGACTTGTTGGAGCAAAAGCAGGAGGTGTCAAAATCGCAGGCAATGTGCTTACAAAGCTGCCAAATGGGCGTTCCTCACTTCGGGGTGGGTGTCGCCATGATGTGGAGAACTGCGTGAGTTCGACTTTGAAGAACGAGGAGATATTAATAGGAGAGGAGGTAGCCACTGTAATGCACATATTTATGTGTTTATTGAAGAGAAGGAAGTAGACGTGGAAAGAGCAGTTGGCGGATTTGAAGTAGCACTCGTTTGTCAGGCCAGCTGTGCCCGCAACGCCACTAGGGTCGATCATCTATGATATGTCACAAAAGCCATGTCGACGGGTGTTTGACGTCAGTCGTAGCTCTTCGGCTGCGTATAGGAGGTTCCAAGTCTCTCTCCCGCCTTCGCTCCATTGCGTCTCGAGTTTAATGCTCTTAGGATGAGGAGAACGGTAGAGGAGGGCATCTTGTGTTAAAGAAGCCGTGAAAAGTGCTAATAGTAAGTTTCCTTGTCAGGGCTGGATGGCGCCCACTCAGTTCTGCGAGTGTTGCAAGGTGATTGCGTGTCAGGTGGGGTGTATGCTCAAACAAGACTGTCTGGCACTCACCTAGGCGACCGATCAACTGGACTGGAGTCGGCGGGTGAGGCGCGTGCACCGGCCATGGCA
Organism: Taenia pisiformis; assembly: GCA_023968675.1. NCBI lineage: Eukaryota > Metazoa > Platyhelminthes > Cestoda > Cyclophyllidea > Taeniidae > Taenia > Taenia pisiformis. The sequence continues at coordinate 11,778 of JAJOLY010000062.1, read as the reverse complement.
TCGTTCGCTGGCAGGTGAAGTGGTGCTATGCACTTACATTACCAATAGCGTGGCGAGTTGTTGTGGTGCTGCACAACGTCATCATTGGCAGTGGCAACGGCAAGAACTCGAGTGTCTGCGAATTCTCACCGCCTCTGGTTAGCGCGTCCCATGATGCAAATCCCACCCCCTGGCGTACATGCATTGATGACTCGCAGCCATAGGCGACAATCGGTGACCTTGCTCATTGGTTTAGCAGGTGTGTTTCCTCCCACGAAACCGGGTAATATGTTGTAGGGAGCGCAAGTGCACTTGCTAATGAGTTGGGCATTGAAGTTGCGATGCATTGGAACCGAAAGTACAGTTAAGTGCTACAGGAGCACCCTCACCGTACCATTCTACTTCCGGTTCATGCGTTCCACTCCAATGCACAATGCATCGCTTTCAGTTGTTTATTTCTAACCTTTCACACGAACCTCAGTCCAATTCTCCTTGCACTTCATCCTCCATCATCCCAAGGCTAGTGTAATACTGTTTGATGGAATTGCCGGGTTCGATTGCGGTCGCTTAGGTGGCCATCAATGCTTCAGCCCCATGAGTTGGCCTCAGGACCTGGTGGACAGCCGCGTTGTCTCTGTTTGGTGATACATGTTCTGCCCTGGTATCGCGGATTCTTCAGCCTTCAAGGAGGCCTTGCGGCGCTACGGTTGGATAGGGAGGCGAAAGTGGCGCACCACGGCCGCACATCCTGTGCGGATCCGCGCACTGATTGTAGAACATCGAACTCGCCTACTCTTGCAATGAAAGCCATGGACGAGATTGCAGCATTTATGCGGAGTGTCACTGCTACTCTGCAAGAGCACATGAGCTCAAAAAAGTGGCGATTATTTAACAAGCCTCCTCTGGACTGAAAGACCATCACACCAGAAGTCGCTGCATGCATATGTGGGCACAATGGCTGCCTGAGAAGTGCCTCGCGTAGGGCGGTGGAAAGAAAGGATTTGGTTGCAACGAGGATGACCAACTCAGCGTAAAAGCCAACTGACGCAACCCTTGCCAACGGGTTCCCCAAGAGTTTACCTGACCTGTGCCTAGGAAGCACCTCTCCCAGCGTACGCCTCCATTCCACGTTGCTAACCGGCATCCTCTTGTGCACATTTCGTGCTTACTGTGCCCGATTTCGCCTTATTCAATTTAATGCAGGCGCGGATAAACAAAATTAGGCCTATTTAATTCTGGGATGCCGCACTGCTTTAGCACCCGCCACACACTGCGGACCGCTGGTTTTGTGAAAGGGGCACGCGATGCCTCAAGCGCTTAAACGCAGCAGCACTGCAGGAGAAGTGAGTCAAGAAAGGCGGCAGTAGGGAGCTTCTCTGCCCACAATCCCAGTTGATTGTCAAACTCGAAGTCGAAATGACACAGTGCGTGTTGAATGCCTGGTGTATGAGCAGATAGTGTGGAGGTAGAATGCCTTAAGACGCATCATTCCTTCTTTAAACTCGACACAGAGAACGAGGCGTCAATTTGGCTGGAGGAGAGTGTCAAAAAGCTCATAGTGCGGCCGCATCATTAGGCGCTTACTTGGCTAAATACAATGAAAGAAATTGATCGTTCGGTATCACGCTGGTGTGAAGGATTGCAACAGTACGACTTCACTGTTCAATAGCGAAAAGAAACAAAGCCAGACTCCATCAACTGCTGTTCGACTCGAGTTATGGCACATTTAAAAGCAGGTTAGACAATGTACACAGTTACTCTGTGGTCTGCTATGGAGAGACTGTAAAGATTCGCTAAAT
>JAJOLY010000062.1:0-5000 GCA_023968675.1 Taenia pisiformis | reverse complement strand
CCATGCATAAAGCGTATTCACTTGAATTTGGGAAATGCAGATTCCTACCTCACAGCGTCAGAGCTTGAAACAGTGAACAATGTGGCTTCAGGAGTGAAGAGAGTTGTGGACGGCGTTAATGAAATCGGCCAATCCATAAAGACAATGTCAGCAGGTAAGCTGGCACACATTATTAGGGTGTGATAGACAGTAATTTTACCCATAGTGGCATTTCCTGCCTAAGTGATAGAAACGTTGCTTGGCTTTTCGATATGGGCGGACGGAAGGGTTCATTGAAACGCAGTTTGTAGTAGGACTGCGCCTATTCTTTGAGCAGTGCATCAATTGTTTTTCCATTTTACACAGGAACGGACGCAAGCAGCACATCCGCCCTCATTCCCGTATTCGCCATGGTCGTGTTTACCGGCACAGCGTTGCTCCTTGCATAATCTTTCGCGTAAGTCGGTTCAGCCATGCGGAACGTCACATCCCCCACCTTGAAATCATTGAACCAGTCTTCTTCCACACAGTTCTGTCGAGTGCGGAAAACTGCACCATGGGACACTGGTCTGTGCCAATTTACTAGAAGCTTGACTCCTCCTATTGCATAAATCATACGCAATAAATAATGAGCTTGCTGTGTATCCTCTATTCTTGCCAATGTTGCTTCAATAACACCGGCTTGTGGGAAGTTGAAACTGCAATGAGAATAGGGCAACTCTGTTGAACTTTTGCCGGTTCCATTTGCAAGGGCACTCCTGCTTTTGATAAAGGGCTCCCTTTAACCATGGCAGCAAGAAGGAGTGTGGGATGCTGGGGCACATGTTGAGTACTGGGTTGAGTTCTTGCAGAAAAATTGTCTTGCCTATGACCACGAGAGCAAAAATTAGGTTTTCTTCATGCCCACTTTGCTTTGCCCGGTAGATTGAGCAAAGTTGCCTGTGGGCTCAGAGGCAGTGAGGTTGCGTTGTTGACAGAGAAGGCTGCTCCTCATCACTGCAATGCACGGGCGAACACATTTATTCAAGTGAATTGCAGCCGGAGCGGCGGCAGCATAAACAATGACCCACAGGAGTGCATGGTAAGAACGAAAGGTTTGGCGGACTTGCATTGCTGAATGCATACGAAACAAACGCAAAAGAAGTACGATAGTTCCGCGTGTTTCGGGTTGTTGGTTTGCATTGCTTCGCCGGATCACCCTTATCCAAATCAGCTAACTCGGCGCATTTCAAGCGCACGCAAAATGCGCAACAATGCTTGAGAGGCAGGCAGATGCACGCATGCATGCACGCATGTGTGTGTGTGCATTACTCGTTGTCAGTCCTCTTGGAGATGGCATCGTAACTGGCCCACTTCAACAGGTCGGACCAGTTGGCAACATTTGCTCTATCACGCCTGATGCGCCGCAGTTGCCAGCTCGTTGGAACAGCAGTCAGTGGAGACGTCACTTGACGTGCCTGTGCTCGTCTTCACAACGAATGCAACAGACAGTGTGTGTTGCTGTGCAAGCGACCGAAAGGTGGTTATCAAATGATCCCCGACAATCAACGGAGAGTCCACTACGTGGATTATGCAGTCGGAGCAGCCATGCTCGGACCGTCCAGTAATAGTGCGTGTGCTACCTGTGGAAGCACAATCAAACCCAATTCCACTCAGTCTGCATCGATGACCACGAACCTTTCGTATGCGCAAACAATGCTCCTCCAGCGGGGTCTTTTTATTCACCTTCTCATGTGGCGGTCGCACAGTGCATTTCACACACCGCGTAACTGGCGGATTTCGGAATATGTGGAGGAAAGGCATCGAACCGAATGGTTCTGCGATTGTGATGCACAACCTGTGGAGCAAATTAAGCGCTCATCATTGCACACCAGTAACACAATTGAATTCCCATGCCTCTAGCTGTCGTCTTCTTGAATTAAATGTGCCCCGTAACGGTGTCGTTGAAATCGCCTAAGCATTCGCACAGTGCGCGGGCGGAGTCGGATTTGCTTGCTCAACAACGAGAAGGTCACCTAAACAGCGCCAAAGGGTAGTGCGGCGCACATCACGCTCTTCTTCACTCCACGCTGTGGGCTGATGCTCAGGTGTGGCTTGGGATTTCATCATTTCTCACAAGAACTTCTCAACTAAAGCTCAACCAAAACTTAAACATGGTAGAGCTGGATTGCAGGCGCACTATCATTGGCCAGTGGTTTTAGTGTGGCTAAGGCCCCGATCGCGAGGGGAATGCATTACAAGCGTGAGAGAGGTCCACAGAACTAAACAAAAGCAGCGATGCCATTAATGTCGTCCCGTAATGACAACAAGCCTTTTGGGCAATGCATACAACTTCTAACATCCCCATTCACATCGCCAAACTTCTGCACAACAACGAAATTTTCATCACCGTCGAACAGATCGCGGCGTGAGAACTGCGATCGCTACACATCGCTTAGCTCCACCGTATCAAGGCGGTTCAGTTTACCATCGATAATCACTGCTCACCGGAATAGCCGCTGCTTCGGAACCACTTAGTTTCGGCCTTTGCGTGTGCATCTCATGACAAGTCCTGCAATCTTCATTCCATTTGCTACTTATGCATTTCTAGTAGAAGGCTTTACTCTCATTCTCCATTCGTCGCAGCTCCAGAATACGTCCCCTCCCATCGCTACCTATCCGCACCAACTCACGTAAATATTGTGCATTACAGTGGCTACCTCCTCTCCTATATATCTCCTCGTTCTTCAAAGTCGAACTCACGCAGTCCTCCACATCATGGCGACACCCACCCCGAAGTGAGGAACGCCATTTGGCAGCTTTGTAAGCACATTGCCTGCGATTTTGACACCTCCGCTTTTGCCAACAAGTCAGCATCAGCATCCTTTCTACGACTAAGTATGCAACTCGTCTCAAGGGCAGCACTAACCAAACTGCCTACCTCTGCGTCTACAACAATTCCCAAAGGCCGACGAGGTACCTCCTCCACACCACTATCCTCGGCTCTCATCCCCCGTGTCTAGTAAAGTGGAAATCATGCCGCTTTAGTTGATCAATGTCTCACCCGCCTTTCCCCATCATGACGGGCAACACTGAGGTAAGCGGGGCCACTCCAAACACTGTACAATTGCCTATTTACATGAGACAAGGACAGAACGAACTGCAAACTAGACATACACCTCTACGAAATGCAATAGCCTCCCTCTAGCGGCCCAACTCCACGGGAGAGCATCAAGCTATGCACATCCCTGCAGAAAAACACTTACGGAAAAACGACAAGACCCGGTGTCATTCAATGTGTCTACAACATTCCAATAGATGCGACAATGCCATTCCGTCAAGAAGCAGCAGTACAGTGCGACGAACGGAGGCGATCCAACAGTTGACGCAGTTTGGCACAGCTTTGGAGCGATGCGAGACGGCATTTTTCGCCTCCGCCGACATTTCCGCGTACGTTTGTCCTTCCGCTGCCTCTAGCGGTTCGAAGCAGCAGTCCCAACCGAAGCTGCCGCGGCCACGTGGGGCCACAATGCGACCGCGAGTGACGCCCTGAAACAGCTCCACTGCCTCCCTCAACTCCGGATGCGTACGCAAACGTGCAGATTGCCGAGGCCCATCACACACCTCCCCCTCACTCGTAGTCCCAAAGCCCTCCACCATCTTCCTCAAACCTGGACGTGTGCACAGAGAGAAAAAAGCTCGAAGCCTCCGACAGTACCAAATTGCAGAGCTAAGCTCTTTGCCCGTTAACTCCTCAAACATTACTTCTCGCCTTGAACAAATCCACACCTGCGTTCAACAAGTAGCAACACATTCACTGAGTGAAGGTGCCAAAAATGCACCCCACCTCGCACCCCATCTTAAAACCCATTCAGCTGGAGAGTTGGACAATGACGACTAACACGTCGGCGCAACTCATACCACCACCCTCTTCACACCTTAGGAAAAGAACGAAAAGCCCATTTACCCCTCCTTTCACACGCATGCCAGCTTGCTGGGTCACACCACCACTGACCCCACATCATACATGCAGTCTAACAAGTGCCGACAACCCACACCTCAGCATTAAGGCGCAGAGCATAGGAGAAGGGAACAGAAAGTGAACAGTCAACTTGTGCACTTGCATGTGTGACACTCACCCTCGGGTCCAATGGCCTCGAGAAACCACTTGATATAGGGACCAGGAAGGCCGTTCAAAGCGTCAAAGGCAAGACAAGTGTCCTCCACCAACGCCGGTCTACCAACTATCCTCACAGCATGTTGACACTTGAGGCGAGCTATCTCCTCCGGACTGCTGCCCTGGCACTCCGGCAAGTCCACGTCCACCCGCATCAGCTGCATTACCAATTTCGCCGTCAAGGAATGACCGACTCCACACTAACTATTCTCAGCAAATAAAGAGAAGGCACCAACCATTCCGGCGTACTCATCACCGAGAATCTGCATCGTTTCACGCAGCTTGTTGGAACTACTGGTAACATAGGCAATGGGTAATGGATGAGGGGCAGAAGCAGTGTCGGCGGACTGTCCAGTGACATCACCGCTCCACACTCCACACACTCAACGTTGGACGTCGTAGCAGAGGTGCAGACGGGACAGTGCCAGTCTCCCCCAATACACCTAGTAGCGTATTCCTCCGGACAAAGGTTGGAGCACTCTGGATGGAATGCGGCGGAGCAGGCTCTGCAGAAAATCCTATCCAATTGATGGGAAACCGGCAACCAGCGCGACCACAATTGACAACAGGCATCGCAACCTGCAGAACAATCATGTGAGGAACCAATCATAGCGCAATTAATGCAAACACAACTCCAACTCAAAACGTATCACACTCTCGGCTGCTACAAATTATTAACACCCGCTACAGATGATTGCATCTGAGGACACCCCTAGCAAAGGAGCCAACACCACTTCCACCTTTTAAAATCACTTCAAAACCCTGTTCTGCCGAGGCTGCTCACAACACCTGCAACACTAAGCCGCACCAACTGCACTAACATCCACGCGACCGCTCATAGAGTTGTAAATGAGACATCCACCAC